>CAXAMN010003291.1:0-23750 GCA_963970005.1 Durusdinium trenchii
TGTTATGAAACACTCGCCCAAGCATTTCTTGTACTTCTGTGCATAGCGTTATGTCCTCATGCATGCGTTCCCCTGCACTTTAAAAGTCTCAGTGATAATGCTGCTACAGAGGCCAGTGGTAACAAGCTCTTTACCACATCAGCCCCGTTGTGCTATTTTGTCGAACATTTAGCACATGTCCTAGTCTCGGCACGAGTGACCTGTGATATCTCACATATTCCTGGAAGTTTGAACCAAGATGCTGATCTCCTCAACCGATGGAACTTTCATGATCCCTTGCCCGTCAAATTCACAGCGGATACGAGGCATCGAATGAGCCTCGAGCAGTTCTTCTCGTTTCACCGGGGAGCCCAGATTCATCCGGAAACCTTTCCGGTTCAATGGTCGCTTGATCACCATTGACATCTACACTTTTCATTCCACTGCCACTCAGAGCGCCTAGGGATTCTTTTACCGAGTGTTGTTGGAATGCTGCCTGGTGAAAATATCCCAACAACCTCTGAAGCAATCATTGGCAGTGAGAAAAGTGTGTTGGGCATCTAGTCTTGCTTGAGAGCATAACTCTCTCCCTGAACATTGTAACATCTCTAGAACAGTTTGGTGCGAAGCCACCACGTCTTCGAGACGAAGAACGTGTGCTTCCATTGTTGTAGCAAGTGTGCTGTCCTGCGAGTTTCGTGTTGCCACGGAAATTGTAGGCTTGTTTGGTTCCCTTTTTGTTGCGCGGCTCAATAGTTTGGCCAGTTTTTTTTGGCACGAAAATCACAGATCTGCTTGACGCGTCGAACATGAATATGCAAAGCGGCGGAACAAATGTACACATTCCCTTGTCCTTCTGGATCTTGTTTCGGTCGCGGTGACATGTTCTGTTTGCTTCAATCACGTCAGTTTTGTGGCCAACAATTAACCGACTGGGTTGCATTTTTTTTGGCCATTTTGTTTTAGTTTCATGCCACTTTCAATCCCAAGACCGTGTGACGGTTGGATCAGTCTGATGCAAATGGAATTCCATTCGCGACCAGACCAAACTTTGCTTGTGCTCTGACATTTTTGCCCAACGAGCATGTCGACGGCGCCAAGATGATGTTTGCAACATTGTCATCTGACAAAGACATTGCTACAATCAATCACATCGCAGAAATGTTGAGGCAATTGGAAACAAACACATTTTATGTTCCTGTTCCGTGTCTGGAACACAGTGTTCAAACAGTGTTGAGGTTTTGAATTCATCCAACCATGACGATGGCACTGATCCTTGCCGCTTTGGCACTTGCGGTGGCTACTGTGATGGGCATGGTAGCCGCTGCCGTTCTTGCATACTTTTGTTGGAACGGTGCAATGTGGTTTTTGGAATCCAATGGTGGTCATTCCAATGTGCCTGTCCACGCCGATCAGAGGAACGATGCAATGAACTCTTGGAATGGCAACCCAGCTCTTCAAGTTCTTCCAAATGGACGGGGTGCAACGGGAATCGTGCCTATGAACCATGAAATGGTTTGGACAGGCAACATGATGTCGCCGCAGGTCAATGCGCCCATGGAAAAGAACCGATACCAGCACCAAGAGCTTGCCAAACATTTCCTCAGCAGTCAATCTGCGCGTCCTGCAGTGGAGGAAGGGTACGAATCACCGCTGCCGAACAAGAAGAAAGTGCACAGTGCGGAAGATTTGAGTCCAGCTGCTGTACAAATGCGCGGCCAAAACAGCAGAAAGCAAGCGACAGTTTCGTTCGAAGACTTGCAGCGGGGTTATGCAGCCCATTTTGCCTTCTGGTGCCTTGAATGACACTTCTGTTGACAAATTGTCATTCAGTCTTCAGGTTTTGCTTCATTTCAACAGGTCTCAATTATCCCCATCATGAATGATGCATGCGCTTTACTGGCAACTGAGGTTTAATGGTGACCTCGATTATCATTTTGGAAACGTGCGTGCCGTGTCGGACGCGTGCCTTGGACGAACGCGACTTTGAATTGTCTAAAAGGAGAAACCATGCAAAGTAGTAGGGCATTTGCATGACATGTTGGCAGTTATTTTGACAGCATAGGCACGGAATGGGTGAACTGAACAGCTAATATTGTCATTGGCATGTTGCAGTTCCAAAGGTATGCTGTGAATGCTTCGGACGTATGTTACTGACTCCCAGCTGCAATCTTGTGTGTGTGTGTGCAGTGCCATACTATACAGTTCAGTAAAGTTCAGCAGACGAGAGTGAGTTGTGGTGCTGAGGTTTTCTCTGTCTTGAAGAAGCTGCACGAGGCAGCAACTTGGCTTTGAAGAAGTGGAGCACTGGCTCGCAGCTTGGTCGCACCAAGACCCCCAGCTGTTTCCGTTGACTCATTTCCATTCAGTTCCGCTAGATATATAAATTGTCCCTTTGGAGTTTTTGGGCCTTTGGGCATCAGGTATGCTGCTCGAGTATGGCTTGTAGCCTTGGCGCGGTTTGTAAAGACCGCTCAGAGAGCACGAGGTGCACAGGTGCGGCACCCCAACAATCACCCAGTAAAAGTATTCTGTTCTCTAAACTGGGAGGACGTGGCAAGCATTGAGCCTCTCTGCCAAGAGTGGGGCTACAACCAGGACCAGAGGGTTGTTCGAGGAGGTGAATAGGTTTGGTTTGGTCGTGTTTTCAACCTTTTGTTTGGCCTGTGTAGGACCACTTTGTCCGGGAAGTACAAGCTTGTGAAGTTCCTTTCCAGCGGGAGTAGCTTGCCGTGACAAATTTGTGAGTCGCAAGAAATCCACTACAGACAAAGCACTGCAGCTGTTCTGAGCTGAGGCATGGCCGATCTTTGCTTGCAGCATTCCAAACAGAAGAGATTAGGCCGGATAGTCAAAGTCCATTGTCGATTGTTAATTGCAAATCTGAGAAATGCTTGGTGCCTTAGGAAAGTGGAAGTCTGCCGTGCAACGCTTAAAGTCTTCAAGCTGTGCTTCGTGGGTGCAGCATGCTACGAATTCCTTTCCGTTTGAGGTGCCAAGCAGATTCTTCTGCAGCATGCTGCTTCTGTGCCAGTCAAAGGCCAATCCAGCATGTTCTACATAAGCTACTGGAGTGATTTAGCAGCAATCACCGCTTGGGTGATAGTATCAAGTCCTGCGTGTTTCAGTGATATTTTCCACAACCACTCGGTGTTTGGGGATACTGTGAACCCTATTCTTGCCATCATTGCAGGAACTAGCCTTGGCTTTGTCAGATTCGCAAGTCAGTCAAATGGGCAGGACAGCGACAGCTGGCATTGGAGGGAGGCAGCTTGCCCAAGCGTGCCAAGGCTTTGGCTAATGAGGCAGGTTCAGTTCAGACACATCGACCATGGAGTTTTGACAGCTTTACGCAGGCTTGCGGAAACGGGAAGGGATTGAAAGGCTTGTCTGATTCGGCCTGATTGAACCGCCTCTTAGGCCTCTTGGCCTTGTTTCCAGGCCGAACCGCGGAAGAGAACGACCGAGAGTCAACTGGTATCGAGCTTAGGAGATTACGCTGACGGCTAAGGAGTCAAGTGCATCCTTTCGGTTGGGATGGTTTGGCAGGAAGTTTGGCAGAGTTGATGTTGCCTGCATGGCCTGTTGGTATGTTAAACATGATGAAGGACCTTAAACAAGAAGGCCTGCTTGGGTGAAAAGATTGTGGCAATATGTGGCAATATTTCCACATGAAAGTATTATATATTGTGACTTTAAACTCCCTTTATGCAATTTGCCTGAGGTTGCCTTGCCTTCCAAGAGGATTCGCAATTCCTGATCAGGCTTTGAACAAATAGAAGTTGTCATGTTGTGCAGGAGTCACCAAGAGATTTGTTTGTTGTGTACAAGCCTGGATATTATGTCCTGTCAAGTCACTGCGGCATTTGTCTCAGACACACAGGGCACCTGTTCCAATCAGGCTGATCCTGCTGGCTATGATCTCACGGTTGCCAGCTGTGCATGGTTTGTCTTAAATGAGGAATTAGGTGACAGCCATGAAGCGTGACACAACGTTTCACAGTGCTGTTTGATGGTGCGAAGCTGACTGCACATCCCTCCACATGAGGTCAGATAGGATTTGTGCAGCACGCGCTAATTTGCACTTCTTTTACATGGAGCCTGCCGCCCATGCTGATCGTTCTCGGACTGTCAAGCTTTGGCAACAATCAATGTACTGTTTCGTGGGGAACTTTGAGTACTGGTATTGGCGATGAGCAATGTTTTGGGGCTGCAGGTTTCCAAGGGTATTTTCACGGGACACATCAACGGCGCCGAACTTGCTTGCCAAGCAAAAGCAGTGTGCGAGAATTCAGTCAGAGGCATGGAGGCAGGCCTGTAGGGTTCAAGAACAAGTGCTTATACATACGCAAAGAATGACAAAGACAGGTTCACTCATGCAGCACATTTCATGTTTGTTCCTCGAGGCACAGCTTCTTGTGGTCAAAGGAGCATCCACAGACAGGCCCCCATGAATCAGGTATTCGTCTATAAGTTGTGGAGTTCAGTTGCTGTGATCTCGTCTGTACACTATGCTCTCCAGTGAAGTGTAGGGTTCAAGCCTTTCGCAGAATGATTTAGTTACTGCATATGCGCCAAGGGGTTGTTCTGAGTTGAATGACAGACAAACAGTCAAAGAAATCGTACGCAATCGACTTACCCGCAAGGTTTTACGCAGGATGCATTCTTCTTCTGGAACACCAGATGTGATACATAAATGTAGCTTTGTTGCAAAGTGATGCCGTTTGGAGCCTTAGTTTGAGCATGTCGACGCTCCATGAAAGTTAAGTGTTGTTTTCTTTTTGTGTTGTTCATTTTGAAGTTAAAAATTCCTTAAATTAGGCCCTATATAAAGTTGTAGGAAGCCAAATCATTAGTGCGAGCGCTTCTTCAAGGAAGCTAGGGCGGGGTGAGCTTCCTTGAAGAAGTGTGAGCTATCCTACGTCCTGTTCCTAGAAACTACCTCCCTTCTTAAGTAGGCGCATTGAGTAGGCACCTATAAGCAGGGAGGCGGGGCTTCGGGCTTAAAAAAGAGAGTCACGTTCGGTTTAAGACTGAGGCCAGAGATGCTGATAGCAACAAGCTTTCAGGCCAGACTTGAATTGATTCAACTTTAGTATGGAACAGGGTGCAGTGGCATTAGCTTGGAAGCTGGTGCTGTTTCAGGTTCCTTTCTTTTGGCTCCTGGTTTCATTGCTTGCTGCCATTGTGCCTTGGGCATTTGCAGCACTGCAGCTGCCAAAAAAAGCTTGGAGTGTGGCCTAGGCGGGTGCCAGAGTACACTGGGAGAGCTCAGCTACAGAGAGGCAAGAACCCAAGGCAAAGCATTCATGTGTTTGCAGCAGGTGTCTGCAGGCTGAACAGAACGTTGGCACTCTGCATACAACAAATTCATGCGACTCATGATCTGCCAAAGATTCATGAGTCAGGTGGTTGCCTGATTGGCTGCAGAGCGTAGATGTGCAGTGGCGCTCGGGGCCCTGGATGAGTGGCATGGGTTGAATTCCGAAACGGTTTGTTCTATTCTGCAACAGAGGAGACCATTTAGGATTTTGTTCCTAGCCGTATTCAATTTGCGGAGCTGTTGCTGTCAGGTGTGGTAAGCACTGGACTTTGCATGAACCTGTTCGGAGTTCTGTGGCTTCTAGCAGGAGGCAGGTGTCTATATATGCCGAAAAAAAGGTTACTCATAGTCATAGTCCATAGCGTTTTTATATTCATTGTTGCTTTAAGTTGCTTTGGTCCTGCAAGTGTCGAAAGACATGCGCTGTCATTTTGCAGGATCTGGCAAACCAAGGGAGACAAAGCGAGGGCAGGAGTTGCAAGAGGCAGTCCTGCCTAAGGCCGTTTCCTTGAAATCTGAGATTTGTAGTGCTGGAGCGACCAGAATATTCTGATCCTGGAGGTCGCTCACTTTGAAAGCCAAGCTCCTGTTGTGAGGAAATCTTCTTGCCAAAGTGCAGGCACAAGTGACAGACGTGGAAGTAACCGGCAATAAAAATAATCGTGCGCCGAGCAAGCTTAGTAATTCGATTTGCATCCCCTGAAAGGCAGCATCCCAGATGCAGAGGCCAGGAGCAACTCTGAGTTCTGGTTGATTTCAGGTTTGAGGCACTTTTCTTGCAGGACTCCTTCAACTGGATGAATCTTTGCTGTTGGACACCGAGGACACGCGTTTCTAATGTGACTTGACGCGTGGGTCATCCGCTGGTCGGCTGTGCTGGCAGGAGCGAGAGCAGCTCAGTAATGAGACACAACTCCTACGGAGGCTGGCTAGAGCAGCCGGGAAGGATATACATATATATAATTATATATATATATATGTATATATATATATACCAACCTCGAGTTGTCTCGCTCACACGCCGTGGTTCGGACCGCTGAAAGGGCGGGAGGGCGGACGTATCGATCAGCGTGAAAGAGGTGCGGTCACCTTTCGATTTAGGTGGACAGGGTTTCCACGTTCAGTCTACAGTGCTAGATTAACATTGGTAGCGGAGCCTCCGCAGGAGGCATAGCTGTTGAGGCAACAGGTTTTACCTTTTGGGGTTGGTGTTTACCTCGTTTCCTAATTGACCTAGGACGGTTGCATTTGAACAATTAGGTTTGCAAGACATTTTACCCACGACCGTGGGTGACAGTGAGCCATGCCTGATGGTGAAAGCAGCCAAGATGAGAAGTCCGGACACATTTGGAGTCTACTACCCAGTTTCGACCCGTCAGTCGATGATCCCCGTGAGAACTCCGACAAGGTGAAGTTTCTTTTCTCCATCTGTCCGGCCAAAGACAAGGCAATGCTGGCACCGAGATTGGCATTGCTGATGAAGGGCACTGCTTGGGCTCAGATCAAGTCGATCGATGGTGCCAAACTCTCGGACCCAGAAGGGGGTGTGAAGTTACTCCTGAGTACGGTTGCGGCTTGGGAGGACTCGGCAGAACTTCAGACATACGAGAAGTTTGAACGGGCACTATACAAGGTTCAACAGAAACAAGATGAAAGCGTGTTCTCCTATGTCAACCGCATGAATGTCGCCTTTGCCGAGATCCCCGATGTCACCATCCAGGAGATCAAAGCTTTCATCATGCTGCGTCAGAGCTTCCTCAATGCTGAGGATAAGAAACGAGTCCTGGCTATGACAGGTGGGACACTACAGGCCAAAAAGGTTGAAGATGCCATGAGGCAATTGGCCCCAAAGATCCTCGTGGGGAACACCGGCGTTGAGACCAAGAAGGAAGTGTATGCCGTGAACTATGTGGAAGATGATGATGATGGACAGGCTTCGGCTTTTGTCGCTGAGGAGGACTTCATCCAGGACGATGAGGCGGGCATCATGTTGTTGATGGAGCAGGGCGACGAAGACGCACTGCTGGTGTCTGAGTTTGAAGACCAGCTGATTGAAGCTTGTCAAGACAATGTGGATTTGAGCATGTGCTTTTCAGCTTACACGGAGGCCCGTGGCAGAGTTCGAGACAAGATCCGTGCCAGAGGCTTTTGGCCACCAGTCAAAGGAAAAGGGAAACACAAAGGTGGCAAGAAAAGCTCTTGGAAGGGCGGTTTCCGAAAGAGGCAGTCACTCGCTGACAGGATCGCCAATTCGAACTGCCGTCTATGTGGGGCCAAAGGACACTGGCGGCAAGAGTGTCCGAACAAAGGGAACGCAGGAAACCCCAATGCCTCTCCTGCGGAGATCCATGTGTCCACCCTTGTTGGCGAGACCTATGGAGATCAGGAATCTGAGGTGGTGGAAAAGCTACCCATTTCCCTTGAACACGCCCTACCTGAGTGGTGGCCCATGAACCAGCAGGGGATTGCGATTCAGGACACAGAGGCGGAAACGCTGATGGAACCTGACCTGGCGATGATGACCGAACATGAATCTCACGACGACCAGGCCGGGAAAGAACAATGCCCCCCAAATTTTTGTTGGGATCCAAAAAGGAAGGCCCATGTTAATGATGAATTCGTTTTTGCTGCTCTATCCTTGGATGTCATGAAACGGTCACTGAAGAAGGGTCTTTCAGAGTCCATGGGAAAACGTGTCAGGCATGAGACCCGCTTTGAGCCGATGTTTTTTGTAGATCATGGTGGCACAGCTATCTTGGACACAGGAGCTAGTAAGTCAGTGATTGGAAAAAAGAGGCTAGAGCAGCTGATGGCCACTCTTCCGGACATTTTTGCAAAGAAGATTGCATGGCAGAAGTCAAATACGATTTTTCGTTTTGGCAACAACGGAACGTTAGCTAGTTTGGGAGCAGTTTTCATTCCGTTCGGTGAACGTTGGCTGAAGTTAGAGGTTGTCGACGGAGCCACTCCTTTCCTTTTATCGAACGCCTTCTTGAAAGCAGTTGCAGCGGACATTTGCACTTCCAAGCAAGTTTTGTGCATGTTTCATGGACGTGTGAGTGTACCCCTAGCCATGAGTGAGAAAGGCTTGTTTCTAGTTGATCTTGTTGAGATTTTGAAACATGCTGAGAATGTGAGAGTGCACGGGGAATCTTGGGAGGTCGTCACCCATTCAGTTGATGAAACTAAGAACGGACTAACAACTGACGGACGAACTCCACAACACAACACCTCCGCGACAGCAGCGCACCAAGCATCAAGCATCCGCGAGCAAGCACCGTCCAGCACCACTCAAGATGGCGCCCAAGAAGATGAATCCAGCCTATGCTGCATGGATGCTCCATTGCCCCTCGAGGAGGATGCCACCTTGTCAATGCTGCCGATGGACAGCAAGGTGGCGATTGTCAAGCCACCGGGGGTGACGACCCTCAGGGAATGGGGAGAGCAGAAGCTGGCAGGAGGAAAACATGTTGGCAAGACCTTTGCACAGGCCCTGGCCATCGACGCGAGCTATGCCGAGTACATGAAGAAGAAGGGCGATTGCACGTCAGCCTGGGCCCTGAGCTTTCACAACTATGTGAGGGCCATGGATCAGATGGACCGGTCCGTCTCGGTGGACCAACAACAGCGGGTGTTGACGCCCTCGATGATCCAGCAGGTGCGCAAAGACTGGAACCAGAATGGGGAGACCGCCACCGACTGGGACATCATCGACGAGTTGAAGGGCAAGGGCAGCTCGGAAGTCCAGTTCGGGATCACGTCTTTGGCAAGTGGGTCGACCAATGCCAAACGTGGACCGCCGACCACCGAGACCACCCAGAAGATGAATGTCGACTTCGCGAAGGAGACGCAGGAGCGAGTGCACCAAATTCAGGCGCAGATCGCAATTCTGCAGAGAGAACTGTCGCACCTGATGCCAGCCGAGGATGCATAGAACCACCAATAGAGAAGTTGAGTTATGATGCTACTGGTACCCTGGAAGATGGTTTGGCCAGTATGGACGCTCCTATTAACAAGTTCTTTGACCAGGAGTTAGCTAATCTAGTGGAAAAGATTGAGCACCAACTTGCAGTACTAGCAGCACACTCAGCTGACATACAGACACGACAATTTGCACCACGAACCACCAATTCGAAAGAGAGACTGGACATCCTGGAGGTCTATTGTTTCCCGGATTCCCAATTGACCAGAGTTGCAAACCAGTTGGGCCTTCGGGCCAAAAGATTTACACTCCAGGATGGTGATCTCCGCACGGCAGAGGGACAAGCAAGTCTCTGGAGGATCATCGAAGCACACCGACCCAGACACATCTGGGCCTCACCTGACTGTAAACTGTGGGGTAATTTTGCTAGGAGGAACATGGGTCGAAGTCTGAAGATGAGGGAAAGAATCCTGGAGGGGAGGGAACAAGAAAGACCCAATTTGTGTCTTTGTGAAGAGATGTACTGGTATCAGGTTCAACACGGTAATCATTTCCATCTTGAACAACCAGTGGGTTCAGAACTTCTTGTGCAGCCGGAACTGGAAAGGCGATCCGCTTCAAAAGCGGAGTGTAGTCTTGACGACCTCCCGATGTTTGCATGAGGTTTTAGACAGCAGGTACTGTAGCAAAGGACATACCCACAGACAGATTGAGGGCCAGGTGAAACATCTGGGAAAGTGGCTTCCTTTGTCGACCTTTGCTGCGAAGTACACTGCAGGCTTTGCTCGGAAAGTCGTCAGCGTTGTACAGAAATTTCCAGAGGAACCGCCGCTGTTGCAAGATGAACTCCGGATCGGACCGGAACCTGATGTCGCTTTAATTGGAGAAGCGATTAAACGTCGTCGGTTGTTGTCGAAACAGACTGTACACACTCCAGACAAATCAGATTCGTTCGAAACGGATGAACATCGGAAATCGGTCTCCGAGGAACGTCTGAAGGAACTGTTTTTGGAATTGGATAAACTGGCCCCCAGAGTTGGTTCAATTGTTTTGGAAAGGGATACACAAGCGTTCAAGAAAGCGCAGACTTTTTGTAGCTTCCTTTTGAAACATGCTGAGGTATGTAGAGGAACAGAACGCATGCGCATACCGAAGGCAGGAACTTCTCTTCAAGATTTGAAACTTCGGAAGACGTTCTCGATGTGTCGCTCGACCGGTCGAATACAACAGGTTGGAGATGAAGAGGAGTGGACAAATTTGACTCAACGACAGAAGATCAGAAAAGGCATACCCTCCCGTTTAACCTTGACCTTGTTCGGACATCATGTTGGGGACATGGAAGTAGTACCTGAAGAGCCTTTGGACTTGGAGAAAGAAATCTTAGGTAAAAGAAGACACCAGGAGACTGACGAGTGTGACGGAGACAAACGACACAAACCGGGAAACGAGATGGAAGATGGGAACAAAGAAGTGAGTGAACAGGAACCAAAAGAGAAGCCATCAGAATCAACAGAAGAAGAATTGATTGGTCACCCCCCAAGAAATTTGGCTAGGCATGGACCGGGTTTTCTCAATCTTGATGGAGAAAAACAGAAATACCTACGACAGATACACCATCGTTTGGGACACCCTGACCCCGAAACCCTCGTACGCTATTTGAAATCAACAAGTGCAGAGCCTGCATTGATTGAAGGTGTCAGGGACTTTCAGTGTGATGCTTGCTCGGAGTCTCGTCGGGGTTTCGACCTCCCTCGTGCCGGATCGATACATGAGAACATTGGTTTTAATCGCACGATAGGCATGGATGGAGTTGTTTGGACAAACGCCACAGGAGACACTTTTGAGTTCACACATGCCATTGATGAAGGGACACTTTTTCAAGTAGCTAGGCCATGTGGTTCAGACTCTCAATCGCAGTGGAGGTTTCTTGAAGAATATTGGTTTGCTTGGGCCGGTCCCCCAAGGGTGATGTACGTAGATCCTGCCAAGGGATACTTGAGTGAATTTTGGTTGGGAAGAACACAAGACCTTGGTATCTCATTGAAGGTTTCCGCTCGGGACTCACATTGGCAGCTGGGTCGTGTCGAATCGCATGGAGCTGTGCTAAAAGGCATGTTGACTCGCATGGATGTAGAGAGACCAATTAAAGATGCGGAAATGTTTCGTCAAGCCCTAATTCAAGCTTGCCAAGCAAAGAATGCCCTCACCCGAAAATCTGGATACTCTCCGGAGCAAGCAGTCTTGGGCATCTCTCCTAGGCTTCCAGGTTCAACAATTTCTGACGAGGACACCTTTGGTCACATGAAGGCACTAGAGGATCCCACCAGCCCTTTCAAACAGTCCCTGGACCTCAGAGAAGCTGCAAGAAAAGCTTTCATCTCCATGGACAACTCAAACAGTCTACGTCGAGTTATGTTGAGACGGAGTAGGCCTGTTCATGAGAACTTTGAAGTAGGAGATCTAGTGTTATACTGGAAACGGAAGGGGGGAAACATGAGAAGAGAACGAGGACAGTGGTTCGGGCCCGCTCGCGTCGCGTTAGTAGAAAATAAACGAGTGATTTGGCTTGTTCATGCTCACCGTTTGATCCGTGCAAGCTCACAACAATTGCGATCTGCGTCGATGCGAGAATGGAAGGCTGTCAAGGATGGAGAAGAGTTTAAGGTGCCCACCAGAGACTGGATTCGAAAAGTTGGGAACCAAGATTTCTTTGACTTGGATCCTGATGACCTTCCCGAACCTAGTGAACCAGATGTAGACCACCCGGAGCCTCCCGTGGAACCTGAACAGAGTGAAGAGCCTCTGATTCCTGAACCTGACGAGAAGCCTCCGCTCCGACAAGAAGGGGTTCAATGGATGAAGGTGATAGTGTACCTACTGATGGGGTAAACATACCAGTACCTGATTCTGAAGATGGTTTCTTTGGTGACACTGTGTACTTTCAGACTGACTACTGCCAAGATTATTTTTGGGAAATTGATGTGACACCATCCAGTTTTGCCGATGAGCCTTTTGGAACGCCAGATGCTCTGGTCTTGGCCGCAGTCAACGACCGGAAGAAACGAACTGAGGTGAAACTTAAAGGAAGATCAAAAGCGGTTTGCAGTGGCTAAGCATAAGGAGTTGACGGCGTGGCTCAAACATAAGACCATACGGAAGGTTGTTCAGGGAAAGATTCCCGACCGCGCGATCATGCGATGTAGATGGCTGTATGTCTGGAAATCTCCCACGGGGGATGAGAATCCAGAGGATTTATCAAATGAAGGGAAGAAGGCCAAAGCTCGTCTCATAGTGATCGGTTGGGAAGACCCTGAGTTAGACAATGTCACCAACGACGCACCCACCCTTTCCAAGGACGGTAGGATGATCGTACTTCAAGGGGTTGCTAGTCACAGATGGCCACTAATTTCCTTCGATATCTCGACCGCCTTTCTTCACGGACGAGGAGATGGACGACCCCTAGGCCTTGTACCCGTTCCGGAAATGCGAGAAGCTTTAGGAATGACAGAGACGGACCAGGTTCAATTGGATGGGGGAGCATATGGTAGGATAGATGCCCCTTTTCTTTGGTTTTGTGAGTTCCGGGACGAACTGTTGAAAGAAGGCTGCCGACAGTCACCTCTCGATCCGTGTGTTTTCACTTATCATGTTGGTGGAAAGTTTGAGGGTTGTCTCGGAATCCATGTTGATGATGGGATAGGAGGTGGCAGTCAGAAGTTCATGGAGATGTTGCGTCGCGTTGAAGCCCGATTTAAATTTGGGGTTTTCGAAGAAGGTGAGTTCACTTACACTGGAATCTGGTTCAAGCAGTGGGACGATGGGTCGATCGAATATGACCAGATAGCATATATTGAGAAAATCAGTCCAATTCCTCTTGGAAAGGGAAGAAGAGATGACCCGGAATCCCTTGTGACAGAAACCGAAAGAACAGCCTTCAGAAGCCTTATCGGTGCTTTACAGTACGCAGCTGTCCACAGTCGACCGGACATGGCTGCAAAAGTGGGAGAGTTACAGAGCGATGTCACTCAAGCCCGAGTCAAGAATCTGATTCTTGGGAACAAGATTCTGGCAGAAGCCAAGCAGAACAGAGTGTCATTGATGGTTCTACCTATCCACCCGGACAAGGTGAGACCTACTGTGCTTTCTCAGATGCCTCTTTCTCCTGTGTCGAACACACGACAGCACACCAAGGGACAATTATCTTTACTACAACACCAGAGCTCTTAGATAATCAGAAGGCAGTTGTGGCCCCTGTAGCCTGGTATAGTAAGAAGATACCCCGTGTTGTCAGAAGCACTTTAGGAGCAGAGGCGGCAGCACTTAGCAATTCGGCTGATCGTTTACTGTGGATCCGTGTTCTTTGGGCGACTTTGTTAAGACCGGATTGTGACTGGAAGAACCCTGAGAAACTGTTGTTGGAAGAGAACAGTGGTGCATTGGTTACTGACTGCAAATCTGCCTATGATTTGTTGACAAGAACCGCATTGCCACAATGCTCGGAGCACAGGACGACAATAGAATGTCTCTTGATTCGCGAAAGAATCCGCGACAATGCAGCCGTCAGATGGGTGAGTTCTCAAGCAATGCTAGCAGACTGTTTGACCAAGACTATGGATAGTAGTGTTCTACGTGAGTGTTTGAGGACCGGTCGCTATGTCTTACAGGATGAGAGTTATACTCTAAAGAACAGACTCACCGCTCGAGAACGACTGAAATGGGTGAAACAGCACCGTTCAGAAAATGAACCATCGAAAGAAGAAGAAGCCATGTTAGTAGGACAGTCCGGAACAGAAGGCCATGCATCGGATTTTTGGAGAAGAGGCAAGAACGGAGAAGTGATCCGTGTGCATGTAGTCCCTAGGTATCAACTTTTCACACCTAGGGGTTGTTGATTGCCCTATTGACCTTAGGGGTTTGGAGGTCTATAGAGACACCCATCAACGGGGATGTGCAGGTGAACGAAGTTATTGGGTCGGGACTCTGGCGCACAAGCGAACACCTTTTCCGTGGGTGGGCGAGACAGTCTTCTATCCCAAAAAGGGAGTGAGGTAGGACAAAAGAAGAAAATAAGAGGTGTGTGAAACTCACAAGTTTCCCGGAACCAACCTCGAGTTGTCTCGCTCACACGCCGTGGTTCGGACCGCTGAAAGGGCGGGAGGGCGGACGTATCGATCAGCGTGAAAGAGGTGCGGTCACCTTTCGATTTAGGTGGACAGGGTTTCCACGTTCAGTCTACAGTGCTAGATTAACAATATATATACATATGTATAGTGTATATTATTTTGAAGGACCTCAACAGTTGGATTTCAATCACTTTGGAGTGGCTTCACTGCTTCACACAATTTTTTCTGATGTATGCGAAGACAGCGAGGAAGTATTCCAGACTTGATGGGATTAGACAATCAATGAGATTTTGCAACATGATTGCAGCAGGCGCCCCTGATCTTCCTATGTGAGTCACGACATGTTTGACTGGCAGATTGCACGGGCCACTCTTCTCGGAAGCACCTCGGTGAGTTCACAACCGAACCTTTGCCGCTTTGCCGATTTGGCGAAGCCAGGTGGTTGCAAGATGATTCCACCCTGCACCCAAAGTTCTGCGGATATCGTCTTAAGGCAGCAAAATCTTGGCCTTACTACTAGGAGCAAGGACGCTACTAGGGGCTCCTGGCATCGCTACTAGGAGCAAGGACGCTACTAGGACCGCTTCAGGAGCCGGATTGTGAGGGTCTACGGTCGCTTCAGGAGCCCGGCTCTATGCCTTCACTGGACCGTTTCCTGGCAGAGCCGTCAGGGACCAAGGGCGCGACAGACCAGAACAGACAACTTTACAGCAAGTTGTGGAAACGTAGCTTGCTAGGATAGTGAGAGTCTTGGGAAAGCTGGTTTTGGATAATAAATGTTTAAACTATATTTTCAATATATATATATATATTTTTTTTTAAATGCATGTTCCTAAAAAACGTACTTCAAATCAAAATCACGAAGAACAAACATGCTTTGGAAACAAGCTTTCAAACAAATACCTAAATGTTTTTCTTTTTTAAATTTAATGCTTGAAATTTGAATCCAAATAAAAACCTGGACTTGACAAAATCGTCATGGAACTATTCAAATGGATGAACAATGAAAGCAAATCTTGGTTCCTGAGGCTGTTAAATTTCTGGTGGGATAACAAGGTCGCCCCTAATGACCTTTTGCCAGGGTTGTACCAATATACAAGAAAGGTGATACTGATGAACCTTCCAACTATCGACCAATTTCTTTGTTGAATTCTTTCTACAAAATCTACATGATTCTGATCAGAAAACGCCTGCAAACCGTTTTGGAGGATGTTCTGACTAAGACACAATTTGGGTTTAGACCTTCTAGGAGCACTTCTCACGCGTTGTTCCTCACTCGAAGAATGCAAGATATCGCGGAACAACAAGGTTCTAATCTAATTATAAATTATAACTTTTCTTGATTGGGAAAAGGCATTTGACAAGGTACAGCATGATAAGCTATATGCGCTACGTAGACTTGGAGTCCATGAACATTTCATTGATGTGATAAAGAATTGTTATTCAGACCCGTGTCCGTACCTTTTTGTGCTGGTAATGAGTGTAGTTGACCATGATATTTCTCATAGTCTTGACAGGCGCACCAGTAGGTCAAGAAAGGCTGGCATTGATTTTGATAGTCTACTACGCCGATGATACTGTTCTGCTCGCCACTAATACTTACGCTGCCAACCGAATACTTTGGGTCGTAGAAAGGATTTCGAAGCAGTTTGGACTCCTGCTCAACAGGGGTAAATGTTCATATATATATATATAGCGATGAATGGAAACAACGTGATCAGATTTGCTGATGGGACCAGACTTACGAAGCGCACTGAATGTACGTACCTGGGACATCACACCACCCAGTGCAAGTCTTTGGTAAATCTGGGCGACAAGCGGGTGAATGTAAGACAGGAAGTGGGTCAAAGAATGCAGCAAACCATGAAAACATGGTTCAAACTCAAACCATTCTCTCAAGCAGCAAATTGCACCCTAGATGGAGGCTTCGCGTCTATCATGCGGTAATCCAAAACAAACTTATTTATGGGTTGGAAACCGTTCACCTCACCCAAAGCACGTTAAAGAAAATAAATGTATTTCACCTTCGTGGCCTGAGATCGATTTTGGGGCTGGAGACCACTTTTGTCAATCGAAGAAACACAAATGAGTTTGTCTTGAGAACTGCTTCTGAACACGCTGGACAACAAATCCGTTTTCGGACCTCCTCCTCAAAAAGAGAGCTGCATTAGCTGGACATATTCTTAGAACTCATAATGGTGACCCATTAAGACAACTCACTTATGCGCCCAGTTCTGCAAGCGAGGGTTGGAGGTCCGAGACAGCAATGGCGCCATTTCACACACAAACACATCTGCGATAACTTTTCGGACGAAGGGACGGAATATGAAAACACGGAAAGGCAAAGCCAAAAAATGTATCACATGGCTCTCGCGCGGAGATTTTGAAAGCTGTCGCATCGTGGGCCTACGGACACTTTAGTGCCCACGGCAGAAAAAAATAGAAAGCCTGGAGGACAAGCAGAAACAGGTGAAATTAAAGGACATTATTTAAGTGCTACTGCTGGTCATTGTGATGAATCGAAATGATCATTAATTCTGTTTCACAGCACTTCAAGTGGACAGGCTGGGGAGCAATGTGCCGCCGCATTGGGAGTGCTCGCCTTGGCGTAGCAAGGGCTGCTGAGTTTTCTTGAAGGATGCGCTAGTCTCTAGCCGAAAGGAATCGGTGGGGTGATTGAGAGTTCTTCTGACCCCTGAGGTTTATGCTTCCAGCTTGTGGGGACGACGAAAGGTACCATCACACACACACACAGACACACTGCTGCTGTCACTGCTAAGCCTTCATCCTGTGCTGCGGCTTGTGAGAGGATGAAGTGCCGTGAGCTTCGGGAGCGAGTTCGACATGTGAGAGGGTCCAAGGAGGGCGCTTTTGTGGTTCTGAAAGAAGAGCTTGCTGCACTCGTTGATGAACTCTGAGGTGGTAGGAGTTTGGTATAGGCGTAGGGTTGGGGTTGGGGTTCCAGGTCACACCAATTTGAGAAAGAATCCTTTGAACACAGTTTTGAGATGTTTTGAGGGGTGTTTCATAAGCCATAGCGACCCAGTTCATGTTTTTGTTACGCCGAGTTTGGACTGCCTCGAAAAGAGTCCATGGACAATAAAGAACGTAACTTCCAACACACAAATGAAATCGACTGACAAGTTGATTTTTGTTGACTGTTGAGGATCCCATCACTATCCTACGCTTCCTCCGAGCTCGACAAGGGAGTGCCCCGCCGTAAAATGAGAAGAAGACTCTCCGCACGCTCACTGGAACAAAAGGAGAGGAAACAGTTGACAACAAAGGGGTACGGGCGCAAAGCCTCTTTAAAGTGGGCCCCACCTTCTTTTTCATTTCTGTTTTCTTAAATTAAAACTTTGTCATTTTGTTGGGATTTGGTGATCCTGGAGATGTGACCTTCCCTGGGTATTGCATGTTGGATAGTGGGTGATTACAGTTGCATGCTGCAGTTGCATGTTTTTGTCTCAGCGAGGGGCCATGTGCTTTACGTGATGAGGCGTGGAAGCCGCCGCCAAAATGTACGAAACTGCCATGAGGTCCGATTGTTTGTTTGGACTTGGTTTCTAGAAGGACCCAGAGGAATGGAGGAATTCGTGACCTTTGGCTTGCTAAGCTTGGAGGTGGCGAGAGGGTACTGGCTATGAGCTCGGCTTCCGCTTGAACAACAAGGACGATTGGTTTGGGCCTGTGAGTAATTGTGAGTAATATGATTTTTAGTGACACGAGTTTTACAGCGCCTGTCAAGCAGAGAGTTTGACATGCACCGCGCTTGTCATTGTTCGACGGATTGGCCAATTCACAGGATTTTTTTTCCCTAAATATCTAGGAACCAAATCATTATATAGCTATATCCTCCGTAGTGGCGCCCAAGTAGCTAGGAGTGAACAAGTCTACTGTCTACTCCCTTGCTTGATTACTGTAACTAGGCGCGGCGCAGGCCCCCAAAAAACAATTTGACATTGCACACCACGTCTATATAGACCAACGCATTTTTTCTGCACTCTTCCAAGTCTATGAGGCTGCATCGGAGGGTCGACAGCTGCTGGCCTCCGACTGGGCTCATGGGCAAGGACTCCAACTATTTTGGCGAGAACGGAAGGGCACCACCCGAAGTGGTTTCTCAGAGTGTTTCAGAGTGCCACTGTAGGTCATATTCTTTGTTTAGGGCATGTCAACCCTCACTGGCGATGCAGCAATTGGGACTTTGCTCGTGCACAACCTGCGGTTTGGGGGGTCCAGGTTAAAAGGCACGAGCTGTGGGGGTTGAAACATTCCGTGAAGAGCCAAGATGTTTTGAATCCCTTAATCTTGGCAGACACACGGACTTTCCAACCATCCCTGGAATGTTTCGGTTTTGGCAGTGAATAGCTAAACATCAGGCTGGTTCCAGACTCTGAAAGGTTAGCTGGGTAAACCCAAAGATGTGTCAGAGGCAGTCCTTCCACATGACATGAAGTACCTTTCCAAAAGCTCTTAAAACAGTCGGACACTTGTCATGGAAGGACTACGATGGTGATCCTGTCTACTGGAACAGGAGCGCTCTGTCCAGAAGATGTGTCTGAAACTTTGAATCACCTGCACAATACAATGTTTCAGTGACAATCGATTCAAGATGGAGTCCAATGCACTGGGCCTGATGAATTGCAGGATGGGCCTTGGCAACTTGGAATTTCTAGAGCAGGTGCGTCCAACAGCTCAACAGCTGGACTTGTGTTGCTTCCCGCCGGCAGCCTTCTGGGGAGGCACCTTCTGAGTTCTTGGTGCAACATGAAGTCTACACCATCACTCGCCTGATGCAGGCTGAGCTTTCAGAGGGAACTCTTTTTAACACATCTCACTTTATTTCACTCTTTTTGGAAGGCATACATTGAGCTACGCAGTGTAACTGTTCTTGTGAAGCTGTGACGAGCCTCGAAAACTACTCGTGCCATCAGCAAGCCGATTAGAAAAGCTGATTTGAAAAGCTCTCTATTTATATACAGTATTCACATTTGTCGTCCATAGTCTACAGTGGTGCCAAAGATGCTTCCCTTCATAGTGTATCAGATGTTTGTCCTGCTCGCGAAGAAACCCTCAGTTGGGCATAGAAACTAGCCGACTATCATAGCTGGAGGCGATGGAAGAAGCTTCAAGGCTGAACAACAAGCCGGCTGGAGACCAATTGAAGGGTGGTAATTTGACACATAGCGTCAAGCAACAAGACCTAGCAACATCCATCAGCAGAATACTAGGAGATGAGAGGCGCCAATTGGTTGACTCTCAAGAGGAATCAACCTTCCTCTGCAGCGCGTGGTTGTGCCGAGATCATGAATTTCACTGTGGTCGCCGACCTGGGAGAGCTTAGCCGCGAAGCAGCAAAGTCAACGGACAGATCGATGATGTGGCTGGTTTCTAGGGTGGGCTGATTGGAAGTCTGTCGCAGTTCCATTTGCTTTCTTCAATGCCGTTTTCGAGGATTTGCACTTTGCACCAAAGATTTTCAAGTGAATAAGGCTGGCGTAGCTTCAACATCAAGGGCATCATGAAGTGAGCCAGAATTCAGCTTCAAGCTTGTTCAGCCGTTTTGAAAAGCCGTTTAGAAAAGTCTCTGAAGACTTGGCTTTGCAGCGGCCTGGGCACAACGACTATGAAGGCTTTTCCCTTACACACCAACAAGCTTGTTTTGCAACATTCCGCCTTTTCTTTTTTTCGATTGTTTTCGTCAGGTACAAGGTTTGTGTCAGGACTCTGGAAGATAATTTTCCTGAACTAGTGAAACGCATTGTCGCTGGCTCAGAATGCTAATCCTCACATGATATAATGTTCACAGCAACCTTTTGGCCTTTTGGATTCTTGGAGCTCAAAGAACTCTTGACTTTGGAGCAGCCTTCGTGCACTCAGCAGATAGGTCTATGTGTTATTTCTTTCCAAAAAAAACCCTGGTTGCACTTCAGCCACCTCGTCAGATTGCGATTCGGGTTCCTCGGCTGGCATACACTATATGGAATATAGCCTCGCACTTCTTCGTGCTGCTGGCAAAATTTAAACTTTGGGCTCACACCGCTGTGAGTCATCATTCCTGATGTTGCACAGCTGACTATGACTCCAATGACAGGACGAGGGCACCAGAGCCAAGATTCAAATTGCAGATGGACAGCACACGATGAAAGTGCCCTGGCAAAGCTTGTGTTGCTTTTGTCAAGCTAGATTGGCGCATCACCAGTTAGTCACAGGACAGCACATGTTCAAAGGTTTTACTTTTACAAGCCTTGTCAAATGCCAGCCTTTAGGTCAAATTGGCTTCTAAAACAGTTTTGATATTCTTTTTGTCTAAACTGTGCTCTGGCAAACCACACAAATTGTACAACAGGCACTTTGTTGCCGATTACTTAGTCGCAATTTTCTGTAACTTGTTGCAACCCACAGCAAGATATCAAAAAAAACTAATTTTCTTGGAGCTATTCAGGTATTCCATTTGATTTGTTGTTTGGTTTACGTTGTTCGAACTGATGGCATTTCGTCTGTTCCGCACGTCATAAATATATAGCATTATATAGCTATATAACAGAATCGCAACCATCTTGAAGACAAGAGCTATATTGGTGCACGGAATGCTCGTGCAGCTGCTGTGCAAGCAAGGGTTTTGTGATGCGAGCTTTGCACCTGTGAAGTGTGAGTCGCTGAGGTTCTGAGCGAAGTCATGGATCCCAAATGGATCCCGGAGGCAAAGCTTTGATGCGGGGGACACGACAGGAATCATGGTCGATTCCATGTGATAAATCACAGCAGGATACTGGGTTTAAGGCAGGGTGCTTACATAAATTTGCCTCATCTTGAGAAATGAGCATTGGACTTGGCTTCATCGTTGTCGTCGTTGTCGTCGTCGTTGTTGTTGGTAGATTTAATTGAATAGTTTGCCTGGGAGTTTTGATTATTTGGCCGTAGACGAGTAGTTTTAGTCCGACGCCCTCCCTTTGCACCGGTGACAGGCCTTGGGTGGGACTCATCGAATAGGCGACAGCCGGTGTGCTCAGTCTGAGCTGTCCTGCTAACTGCATACAGAAGGACGTGAAAGCAGTGTTTCATATCATGTGGCGGGCTACAGGGCGCAAACCAGGGATAGGATCTTCTCCAGCAATTTCTTTCATGTCACCACTAATTCACTGATCATTACATGTTCCTAATACAAGGTGTTACCTTTATGATATATGTAACTTCGGAGTCATTGACTTACGCGGTGCTGCTATTGGTTCTGCAGGTGTTGAAAGTGTTCACTTGCTGGGCAAGAAGATGTTTGGTGAGCCGTGGACTGAGGTCCTTGGTGTGAACCGATCATACCTTGTCCAAGGGGACCTCCCTCTGCTGTCGGCAGACCCAGTCAAATGTGTGAGCAGTAAACCAGTTTTGTTTCAAGAGACAAGACTGCTCAAACCTATATCTGGATTCGGGGCCCTCTTGATTCTGAGAGCTGACCATGTGCAGCGGCTTGAAGCATACAGAATCACTACACAAGCTTCCGACATCACCACTCCCAGGAGACAATGCGAGCTCTGCAGGCTGCCTATGAGTCTTGAAATGTGGCTCAATATCTACAGCAGAAGGCCTCTGCCGGTGGAATTTAGGGATGCTTTCTGAAATTCTCCCACACATGTCTAGCGAAGCACGGTTGATGACGAGAGAACAAGTGAGGGCCTTTTTTGTTGCAGAGGCGAAGCAGTTGTTGGGTCATGTTTCGATGGTAGGACAATTTGGTTGTGGCAAGAAATACTGACATTGACATAGCCTAACCACCCCAAGTGTTATGAGGCATGCCCAAGATATTCGCCCTAAACATGGGACAAGCCACATCCATCTAGATTTGATGTCTGGGCTTGTTTTGACTGCTGACGGTCAATTCAACCTGCTTTCTTTTATGATGTTCGATTCAGTTTCGATCATGATTCATTTTGCTTTGCCGAAGAACATGCAAAGCAGCTGCACTTGCAACCCTGCATAGCAGAGAGGATGGTGAGGTTCTGCATGTCTTGGAGGATATCTCTCCTTGCAGTGCTCTCTCTGACCAACTTTGCTTTGCCAACGTTTTAAACATTTTCCACAACAAGTGTCCCAGCTTCTGCTCCCTTTGTCGCAAGAAAGAGCTGTCAGCGTCACGTTCATTCAAGGAGCTGTCAACTGACCGAAGCCCTTGTTGGAGAGAGAGAGAGAGGCAGTGTGTGTGTGTGTGTGCAAACTTCAACAGCTTTTTCTAAGATTCAAATTCTCCTTAGTGACTTAGTGAAGACGGAACATATTCTTGGGATCACTAAATGAAGCATTTGACATAGGCACGAAGATTCAGAGTCCTGCTGTGTGCTAAGCTGCTAACGCCGCATTGTGCTTATGCCCAGGCCCAGGCAGTACAAATGCACTTCTCAGATCCAGCCAACAAGTCGACCTATACAAAGAACTTGGATACCCGCCCAGCCATTAGCAATAAATGGTTCTCTCATGAGGGCTTTCAGAGCGAAAGAACACACCGTTTGGCGGAATTATTCCGTGGGCAAATGACGGGTGTATCGCATGCGCCTCCATGGTTGCCGGGCTTGGACCAGGTGTGGAGTGGTCAGCATGAAAATGACCAAACTAAAGTCTTCTCTTCTCTGTGCTTCTCTTCTCTTTGTGTGAATTTGAGCCCCTGACTAAGGGGTGTTATATAAGTCCATTTTGCCACACTAATTTCAAGCTATTCTGCACTGACAGCAGATGGGAGGTATGCTGTCAGAGAGTTGTTTCTAGACTGATATGTAGTAGGCAGACATGGAAATGCTGGTGGGACAACGGCTTTAAGCCGGTGGTGTGCCTGATGCTTTCAAGCCCTTTGCCTGCATAGAGCAGAACGGAGTTCGTCGGAATGCTGCGCTTGTCATGAGAGATCAACAACTCCGGAAGATTCTTATTATCGTTTTCGGCTTTCAACCCGAATTCCCATTTGCCCAGCGCCATCTGAGGATTTCTCCAATGTACAAAGTATGTCAGCTTTTCAGAGTGCCCACAGCTTACTCAGCCAGCTCTTTGGTGGGTTTTGGAGGTAACAATTCTGCCTGTGCGTCCTTTAGATATGTCATATGTATTCATATGTCATTTCTGTGTAATGTTGGATCCTGATTGGTAAAGGGGGGTCCCCCCCCCCTCAAACAAACAGGGGGACTTCTATAATAAACTATCACCAAAACAAATCTGGATTCCTGGTGAGGGATCTTTTGTAATTGATTGTAGTATTCATTTTCCTTTCATAGATTGTATTCAGCTTCCTTTCTCAGGTGCTTTGTAATTGTTCTCAGCAATCCTTTTGCTTTGCAGCCTCAGATCTTCAGCTCAAGAGAAGCCCCAAGCTTTCATTGGCCTCAGGAGCTAAGTAAAGGGAGATTCCATGTGCATTTTT
>CAXAMN010003291.1:31494-91622 GCA_963970005.1 Durusdinium trenchii
ATCCATCCATCCATCCATCCATCCATCCATCCATCCATCCATCCATCTATCCATCTATCCATCTATCCATCTATCCATCTATCTATCTATCTATCTTACTATCCATCTATCCATCTATCCATCTATCCATCTATCTATCTATCTATCTTTCTATCTATCTATCTATGCGCTTTCTCTTGTATTAGTGCAGAAATGAAACCAATGCACCTGAAGGTTCTCGTCCGTTTACCTTTTGCCACTCGTTTGAAGGGTACGTAAGTAGACGTAGCCCTTCTCAGACCTTACCCAAGTTGTTCATGAAGACTAGACTCGCAAGTCACATTGACTCTAGACTGACTCTAGACTCTCCTAGACTCACAGTAGCCTTTCTCAGTCCTAGCCTTTCGACCCACGTGGTCGCCAGGAGACGCCCGCGCTGCCTGTGCCACTGTCTGAGCCGGTGGACCCGGTGGCGCCTGGCACCCTCTGGCGGTATCAGGCGTGTCACGCCACGTTGGTTCTTGCTGCTTCAACACATCGTTTCGTGAAGGTGGGGGTATAGCAGCTAATAGCGATGGCCTCCGACCTAATAGCGACGGCCTCCAACCTAGTCTGTTGGAGCATCTTCTGGGTATGTATATTTGTCCTTTTGCTTGCGCAGGTCAAAATCATCCTGGACAATCCAGTCCTTCAGGCTTCGATCTTCAGGATAATAGTAAGTCGTCGTGTAGTGTTTTGTCACTGATGATGCTGGCACGCCAGTTTTCTTGCAGGCAATCTTTACAACCAACTTGGTCCTGGCTTTGTTTCTTCCTGACTTTTGGGTCATTTTAGCTGCTGGGCTGCACAAACGGCTGAAGAACACACAGTGCTTTGCTTGTGTGTGGCAGATTGGGTTGTTGTTGACTGCACATTGTGTCAAGGTTGCTTGTGTCTTGGTCCTACCGAGTCCTACCTATTTGCCATGGAAGCTGTGGAACTCACCTGGAGCACCTAAACAAATAGTTGTCATTCTCCCTGCTTCGCCTCAATTTCTGGGTCCAAGCAAGAATGTTCTGACCAGCTTCATACAGTCCAAGACCTGACTGACACATTCATTCCTTCGAAAATGGCTCAGTGGAGTCTGGGCACCATCTACCTCGCTAGCCAAATAATCGTTGTGTTCACAAGCAGCTGGCTCACGACGAGAGAAGTGGCTAACTCAAGTCTCGGCCAACTCATCCAGCTAGTGACTCACCGTTTTATAAGCTGGTTCACCATCATTCACTGCTTGGCCAGGCGTCCTATGATGTAGCTCAGCTAACCACTCACCTGCAAGCTACTGCGGAGCTATCTCGAACATCACACAGCTAGCAGCTAGCTCAATGCTTGCAGGACATCACTTGCCTAGCCTCAGCTTGTTTCTCGGGAACACTTCTTGAAGGTGTGGTGTGCTCACTACGTTTTTATTCTTTGCAGTGATTGAGCACTGTGAGCAGGTAGGAGCAATGGCGCTACTAGGGGCTCTTGGCATCGCTACTAGGAGCAAGGACGCTACAAGGGGCTCCTGGCCAAACTACTAGGAGCAAGGATGCTACTAGGAACAAGTGCCTTACTGGTAGTAACAAGAAGCTACTAGAAACAAGTGCCTTACTGGTAGTAACAAGAAGCTACTAGAAACAAGTGCCTTAATACTAGGAGCAAGGATGCTACGAACGGAGCAAACTTTCAGTTCCCCGCCCCGACGGTGAAAGAGACAGGTCGTTTGGGGTAACCAGTGGATATGGACAGTCCAAGTGGTCATCAGTCGTTAGATCTTCAGTATGTTTGATTGTGGTAGTGGGGGAATCAAGAATGAGAACTTTGTCAGATGCTGCCTAACCCTTCGTCAACAAAGCTTGGAAGACATTTTGCCGAAGAAGGTGAAGGACCCGCGGTTGAAGAAGCTGTTTATATAAGAAGAACAAATAATCCAAAACAGTTGGCCCAGTAAGACAGCTTGCTGCTGTGACCATCAAGGCTATGGCTGGGGATGGGGTTTTGGACAACGCGCTGGTCATCATTTTCTGCATATTCGTTCTGAGCTTAAGATATAATTTTGCATGAACGAAATGCCAACAGGTCGATCGCATACCGATGTGTTCCTTTCATTTATGTTTGGCTCATAGCAAATTGGGTTTTAAATTTCCAAGCTCGTCTTGCCTTGCCAGTTGCGATCATTCAGAGCCGGCATCATGGCAAATCCAGTTCTCACTGAAGATGCCGTGAACACTGGTGCAGTTGCATGGGTCTTGACCTCGGCAGCCTTGGTGTTCTTGATGACCGCCGGGCTCGGCTTCTTCTATGGTGGTTTGGTGCGCGATACGAATGTAATCAACACTATGATGATGAGTGTAGCTTCCATGGCCATCGTGTGCCTCACTTGGGTGGTTTTTGGATTTTCTTGGGCCTTCGGAGACAATGGTTCCACTGGCTTCGGGATGTTCGTGGGAAACTTTGACTACAGCCTGTGGATGAATCTGGACATGAAGATGTGGGGTGACTCCGGGCTTCCGGGCCTTTGCTTTGCAGCCTTCCAGATGACCTTTGCCATTATCGCCTCCGCAATCATCTCGGGGTCCTTGGTGGAGCGCATGCGCTTCAGCGCCTACTCCATCATGTTGGCCTTGTGGTCCTTGCTAATCTATGCGCCGCTGTGCCATTGGGTCTGGGGCACCGGTGGCTGGATCGGTGCGATGGGAGCCCTCGATTTTGCTGGAGGCAGCACCAGCGTGGATTCTGTGGCAAAAAATTGGGTTTGCACAAGCGAAATTGTTCGGTTCTCACACTGTTGCATATTCAATTCCAGGCTGTGTTCCGCGAAGCAAGTCGGTTTGTTAGAGTCTGGTTGGACTGTGTTTTATCACATGTGACACCCCGTCAAGTAATGGCGATCAACGTTGCGGGCCCTGTGGAGGAACTGTCGTTCATATCAGCTCTGGTGTGTCTGGGCTTGTTGCCGGTGCCATCGTCGGACCCCGAAGACATGTGGAGAAAGAGCTGGGGCCTGCCAACGCGCCCTTCGTGATCTTGGGTGGAAGCCTCCTTTGGTTCGGCTGGCTGGGCTTCAATGGTGGATCAGCTTTGTCAGTGAGTGACGGTGTGGCGGCCCGCGCTGTGGCAACCACCTTTGTGGCTGCGGCTTCCTCTATGCTGAGCTGGTTGATGCTTGAGCGGCTTCTGAAAGGCAAATCCTCCAGTGTTGGAGCCTCTGTCGGGGCGGTCGCCGGACTTGTGTGTATCACTCCTGGAGCTGGCTTCGTGACACCCGGTTGGAGTATTGCTATTGGTGCTTTGGGTGCTGTTTGGTGCTACGTCTCTGTGGAGATCGTGAACAAGGTGAATCTGGTAGATGACACTTTGGATGCCTTTGGCTTGCATGGCATGGGTGGAATCGGTGGGGCCATTTTGACAGGTATCTTTGCTTTGGATGGTGGCCTGATCTATACCGGAAGCTTTGAGTTGCTGGGCAAGCAGATTGCTGGTGCTATGGCAGGTGTGGCCTTCTCAGCGATTGGTACCGCCATCATTGTGGTGGCACTGAGGTTGGTGATGAAGTTGCGAATCCCTGAAGAGCAGGAGGTGGAAGGTGTGGACCAGCACACACATGGCGAGACCTACCACAGTCCAGTGAAGAAGTATCCTCAGGCGAAGGCCTCTGAGTCTAGTGAAGTGTCGGACACTGTGTAATTCTTCCCAACTGGCTCATGTGCTTGGAGTTGTGCACATTCTAATTCGCTGATATTTACTGTGCAGTTTTGACAAGGGTGGAGTCCTTGTTCATGCACTTCGTGCGTCTTACTTAAGCTCTCTACGAAGATGGAGTGCTTGCTGATGTGCACGTGGTTGCACTTCAGTGTGTTTACGTTCGCTGTCCACATCACAAGGATGGACTAGCGCTGATGAGCACCAATGCAGGATCTTTGGTGACGATGCCATGGATTTCTTGCTGAAAACAGATCTATCAGCTTACTTTCATTCCCATTTCAATGCACAACCAAGCAGGCTCGACATATTAGTAGCTCTCACCGATTGAAGCAAGGATCATGATCCCTCCGGCCAGTAAGGTTAGTCCAATATGATGGCAGATATGCTGGTGTGACACATCAAGCATCAGTGAAACGACCTTGATATATATATATATAACACATAACTAACACCATTTCAAGATTCATTTGTCAGCCTATCGTGTCCCTGTAAGACCTAAGGTCGCGGAGTTTGCCGCGAATATCGTGGCTCACGGGGATGCTTATGTGAACAAGTCCGAGCCTTTTTTCCAGGTCGCTAGGGGGTCTGCCCGGACTGGCCAAGTGTCACTCATCAGGGTGTGGGAAACGAAACGGCATTCAATGTCTTCAGTCATCCTGGGTCCTTGTGACACCTTCAGCACTGAAAGTCTGGAACTTCAAGGTATCCTTTCTGGACCGACATTGTTGGCATCCTCTCAGTTCCTTGGGACCATTCCCTGGTTGCAGACAACTTTGTGGACATCTTCGAGGCGGTCCCACGCTCTCGTTTCGGACACGTACTGTATTCAATTCATGTCACCATGTCATTTTGGATAGCTTTGAACAGGCTTAATTTCTTTGCCAAGGATTGTGCACTTATTATTGCCCAATAATTTTGGAGGCTAATTTAGTTGCGACATGTTTTTGCATTTCCTTTTGGCCGAACAAGCAGGCGACTGGAAGCTTTGCTTGATGTTTGGATTTGTTGCAAGTGCCTCCAGCCAGGCCTCAGGTCTGGCGCGTGTGACCAAGTTTGCCAAGCTGAGTGCCCGGGCGGTCCGGTTGTCAAGGTGGGTGTGTGAGGGAACGCTCGGAAGACTTCATGTGACAAAGCTGCTAAGAGGTGGATGACATGACAGGTGTTTGCGATGAGAACTATATACTGTACATGATTCACAAGGTTCATGACATTCATGACATGAACTAACTGGCTATGATGCTATCAGAGCCTTTCAGAGCCATGACTTCATATGAGGTTCAAGTCAGTTCACGTCTTCAAGTTGGAAACAAGAAGGTCCTGTGTGACTGTTCCAAGAGTTGTCCGGTTGAATTCCGTTGCAATAGTTTCTGAATCGTTCAAAGGCGCAAAGTAAAGATCAGCAGCGATCAGGCTAGCGAAGCTCTTGCGCTTTTTCCCGGGCTCACGTGATGGCGAAGGTCCGTGTCTGTCGCTCCAATGAGAGGGCCGTGTCGGGTGGCCAACCAAGACAGCAGATGCTACAGATGTCGGGTATGCTTCTATAACATAAGTACTGTTTGATTCTTTTCTGCTTGTTCAAAAAACCCGTTAGGACAAGCGTGCTCAGAGAGTAAGAATGCAGTTGTTGCAAGGATCGTGTGAAACTAATGAGTACTTGAAAGTTTGCATGCACAGCAGAGGAATTTTGAGTCAGTGCATGTGCAATTTCATGCAATTCGCTAGACCCGATCCTTCCATGTTTTCCGGGCCATTTGCTCTTGATTTTATGAGTTTTCCCAGTGCTCTCCAGGAAACAACGACGCTCAAGGCATCCCGGCCCGACGGTATGGATGAATCCACGTGCGATCCTGGGGTGTTCTGTGTTCCGCGATTCCTGTGGTCCAAGTGGATCATGTAATTCCAGGAGCTACTAATAGTGTCGTTGCTACTAGTAGCGTTGCCCTTGGTTACTAGTTACTAGTAGCTTTTTGTTCCTAGATGTTCCTAGTAGTAATGCCGCGTCCAAGTGGCAGAAGCGACCTTTGGATCTTTGGCGGTCGGCCGGCTCACCTTTTGTACTCGTCTTGTCACAGACTTCTCCGAAGATCCTTCACCAAGTTTTCGTCCATAAACCTCATCCAACTTCATAAGCTTGTATTCTCCTGCAAAGGTTTGGACGAAGCTGTCGCTTCGTCTACGTCGTCTACGTTGCATGCCTGCAGCAACTTGAGTAAAGCTATGTAAACCAAACCACCGTCAATAATGTTTCCTGTTTCCTTGTGGAGGTTTGTTAGCGGGCTGCTAAACTCTTTTGCCCTCCTTGAGAGCCATTAACATACCATCCTAATAAATAAAGCCAGACTATAGATGTAGGCAAAGTGTTGAGTCGTAAACACACCATGTTCTTTTCTTTTAGTGTAGAATTCAGGGATTCCCGATTCCTGCAGAACTGAGCGGTCAAATTCGAATAGACGGTCCTTTTGTTGTTGGCATTGAACCCTGCAGCAATCCAATGCACTCCACTGGCTGCCAACACCTTTCTTCAACGGGTGTTTGTCTTCTCAAAACTCTGGTTGCCGGGCATGACTAGAACCCTCCAACTTGGTCGAAAACACTTGACACAGTGTCCAGGTCCAGCGAAAGGTATTTCAATGGTCGGCCTCTCAGCCTCTCTGCTCCATTTCCTGTAATGTTATTGAATATTGACTTTTTAGTGACCGTTGGCCGTGGCTCCCTGCGAGGAGCTGATGTCAAGTTTGTCTGTGAAGGCTGGGCGAATGTAGCTATTTAACTAACCATACTCATTGCGCGCAATTCTGGAGACTCAATTGGCCTCTCTGCTTTCAGAGCTCGTCACGTGGGATTGTGCGACAGATGGTCAAAACTTCTGAGATTAAGGGTGATTGCAAGTGTTCCAGATGGGACACCCAGCAACTTCTCGCTATTCGCTATGAGTACTCACCTTCTTCCGCATTCTCGGAAAGGCTCCAAGGGGGGAGTGCGTCCACTCCTGAAGCTGGGAAGCGTCCAGGTCGCGATCCTTATCATCGTGCTTGCGCTCCTTCTGCCGATGATCGACTTTTTTCGATGGCCTCCGCTGGGTGCATAGTGCTTGGCTGATCGGTGGGGACACAGAATACCTGCGCAGGAGGGCTGCAGGGTTGGTGTTGACATTTCTCCACCAGCCAAAAGACTTTCCGATGACAAATGCACAAGAGTCACAACAGGGAAGGTTTCACTATTCCCTAAGAGTCCTAGAGGGATCGCCTGGCCCATGCCCCATATCGTACATCCCAACTTGGATCCAATCAGTTTCAATGAACGGCCGAGGGACGACTATTCCTTGGATACCTGGGCAGCTCAAATCCATTGGACCTCCAAGTGGTTGGCCTCAGTTCTCAGCGTTTTTCTTGAAGACGGTGAAGCCCCTCCCCCTGTGCCCTGCCCACCTATCTCAGGACGTTCCCCGAGGATACAGTCACAGTCTGGCTCTTGGACTCTGGAAGACCTGGTTGACAAACCTTGCAAAGAAAGGTGACTTGGGAATACTTCTTGGGAATACTTGGGAAATGGGACTCTTTCAACGTCATTGCAGTGGACAGGGCCAAGTCCATCACTTGGATGTCTCAAGGCCGTGGAGGACATGCGGAACTTCTACGAAGCCCGCGCCCGAGATTTCTCAAGACTGTTGTCAATCATGGTGCTGTTTCTCGCATGTTTGACACCTCTTTTTGGCTGTATCAACATGTGTACCCCTTCTGATGACACGAATTTCCACACCCCTTCTGGAGAGCGGGCCATGGGGGGTGGGAGCTCTGAAGGCTCTACAATGCTGATGGTACTGTTATGCAAAATACCGATACTCGCTATAGGTGTTGTGAACTTACCCAGAATCATGCTTCCGGCCAAAAGCTCACTGCAGAACTGCCCGAAGCAGTGCAGCGAGGTGCTGACGTACTTCCCCTTTGAGGTGACCTACAACTATGCCAACAACACCCAGATTGTCATCGTCCACTGCTCGGAGAAGACTCACGCGCTGTCCCATGCTCCCAGAATCTCCGAAGCTACAAGCTGTTACTATAGTAGCGTCCTTGCTCCTAGTAGTAAGGCCAGGAGCCCCTAGTAGCTTCTTGTTCCTAGTTGCCAGGAGTCCCTAGTAGCGTCCTTGCTGCTAGGCTAGGCAAAGTTGTGGATTTGCGAAACAAGTGAGTAGGGCAGCTTGGGGGGTGGACGCGATGGAACTGCATAGAGTGGTTGGGCACGGTGTCCGGCGGAGGGGGTGATACTTCCGGTCGGTGGGAAGGGATGGTGGTTCCCCGAAAACTTGCTTGGCACTGTAATTACTGACCTGCCGCTCCAACATTTTGGCAGCGCTACATCAGCAAATGGCGCTTTCGCGCCTGGGAACCTGCAGTGTTTTGTGAACAGTGATCTGCTTTCTGCCGCAAAAGTCTGGACATTGCGTTTCACATTTGCGCCCAACGGCCCCAAGCAAAGTTTTGAAGCCAAGCAATCTTTTCAAAGGCCTTTGAAGAAGCAGTCCCACGAATGGTGAATTTGGGGGCTGGGCCCTAGCCCGCAAACTCTGGAAGTCGCCACAGTACAGCCTGATCAAATAAATGCACCTAAAGCTACTAGCAGCAAGGACGCTACTCTTAGGTGGAGGCCATCGCTACTAGTAACAAGAAGCTACTATGGTGTGCAGCTTTTGTGGTGCCCACCTTCTTCATGCACCGCAACTGACGGCTTGGGGGCTGTGAAGGAGGGTTTTTTGGGCTACTGTACCCAACCGACAAAGGTCTGATGAAGTGGTTGCCCTGGGAAGAAAGAGTGGAACACACGTTACGTTTGGTGGCCACTGCGTGCGAGTCCTCCAGCAATCACAGAAGGTGTCAGGAGGATGCGGGGGCATCAATGCGGCCCGTGCAAATTCTTTGCATTCCTTCCAATGTCGTCTGCATCTCTCACTGCCTTTTCTGATGCTTGTGGACCTCGCCTCGTTGTGGAAACCAACGCCGACATTTTTGAGCACATTCGTTTGAATAGTCGGGCAAAAGCCCCAGAGTGCTTGTTTTGATGTTCGTAGGTTGTAGAATATTTGAGTCGGAAGCAAAGGCTTTAGAGATGGTGGAGGTAGGTGGCAGTGCAGATGATAGTAGTTTTGCATAATAAGGGACGTTATGACAAGAAAAAATCGATTCAAGATGGGTGGATTTGTGAGCGAAGTTGTGAAAGATGCCAGTAATATGCTGTGAATCCAATGAATTATCATCAAAATGAAGGTGCAACGGCATGCGCAGGCTTTTCGCGCAGTGAAAGGGTCTTGTCACCCCACCTTATGGCATGTTCCATGGACTCAAAATGTGAGTACGATCACAGGTGATCCCGTGTTCACTGATGCACTCTCTGTCAATTTGTGGCCCACAAACCGGTCATCTCGCGCCGCTACTCGGGTTCGAATGCAGGGCCCTTGAGTCACGTCCATAGACTACGCAAAAAGGGGCTTTCATGTCCACACCTCACTTTGTGTTTTCCCCCACTGACCTCGAGCGCATTGGGGACCTGACCTTGGTTTGTTGACCTAGGTTTTCACATTGGTAGCGGAGCCGACAATACGTCGGCTCCCGGGGCGGCCGCGCGAGAGCCATGTCACATGAGACCTCCACTGGGAGGCAACCGGACTCCGCATCCGACAAGTTTTTCGTTCCAAGACTTGACAATACCACTGTTGGATACAAGGAGTGGCGCAAACGCATTCAGTTGTATGCACACCGCCAAAAGTTGCAGGGCAGAGAAAAGGAGACAGCGTTGAATGTTCTTTCAATTTTGGAAGGCGCCTCATGGCGTCAATGCGAGGATCTGGAGATCAGCAAGTTAGCAAAAGAAGAAGGCATTCTGGCTATCCTGAGAAGGTTGGACGCTCAGTGGCAATATGACGAGAAGGTCGAGATGCCAGAGGCATTTGAAAAGTTCTTTTTCGATGGTCAGGCGGCAGGGTCAATCCCTCCTATAGAGTACTGCACAGAGTTCAATCAGTCGCTTCGAGAGTTGATGAAATACAAGATTGCACCACCGCCAGAAGTGACTGGGTGGCTGATGTTGAGACGGGCTGCATTGACAAAGGAACAGCAGACCATGGTTCAGACCCACATTGGCACCACATTGACATTGACGGCAGTTGAACCAGCATTGTATTTGTTTTTTGGGCAGGATCATCGACATGCTCATGTCGCTCAACGCCGGATTCCGATGCAACAGCAAGGACGATGGAAGAACCCCCGACTCATCCATGCAGTTACTGAGGAAGCCGATGCAGAGGGTGACTGGGAGTATGATCAGGCATATTTTGAGGACGATGGCATTGAGGCCTGGCCTGAGGACGACGGTCCCTATGACACATACTGGCAGGAGGACGATGATTCAGCTTCTTCACAGCAACAGAGGCGGATGAATCGTTGTTCGATACAGAAGAGGTCGATGAGATCTATGTAGCGTACACGGATGCAAAGCAGAGGATGCAACACCTGAGGCAGGCTAGAGGATTTTACCCAGTTGCTGCAATGGTTGATCAACGACAGATGCCGTTCAGTCCCTCATCTTCGCAAGCCTCTTCTACACAGTCCATGGAGGAGGCAAGAAAGGTAAAAGCAAGAAGGGCAAGAGTGGCAAGGGCAGCTCATCATCTTCGACAAGTGGCAAAGGCAGCCAACTGCCAGAGCAAGTCCTCATCTCCGTCGAAGAAGCGAGTGCTAGAAGACGGAGACCCACTCTTGGCTGGCATGGTCATGACAGCAGAGACGCAGTTCCATGACATTGAGGAGGAGGAGGAGGAGGAGGAAGAGCAGTTCTATGACATTGAGGAAGCCTGCACCCAAGGTGACCAGTTGGTCAGGGCTGGAGGTTGGCTTACAGAGAAGCCTGATGTTGCGACGCAGGACCAGGGAGCAAGCAGCTTTTTGCTTGGCACTGAATACCTCCTTCGATACCTTCGCTGGTTGCAATACAAGGGTTTTGACCTCAGTGGCTTGGAGTTCAAGCGTTGTGACAAGCTGTTCCGCTTTGGAGGAGATGCAGAGGGTTGTTCCCGTTGGATGGTGGCACTTCCTGTGCTGATAGAAGGCGTCGCAGGACGCATCCTGGCGTTCATCATCTTTGGTGCGACTCCCATGCTACTCGGTCGTCCCATTCTGGAACGACTGCAGGCGGTTGTGGACTTTGGTGGCAATCGCATGAAGATCATGGGAGGACCTTGGAGAGACATTGAGCGTGGAAAGCAAGGGAGTATGTTGTTGCAACTATGTCAACAGCTACAAGACCCCCAACAGTTGGACAATCCAGTCTTCGACTTGCGGAGTGAGGATGACCATGACATGAACTTCAAGACCTTCTTGCAGGACATGAGGGCACACGATCGCTTTGAAGAGATGTCCACCGAAGTGGAAGGCTTGGCGGAGGAGGCCGAGCGTGAGAAAAGGGAGGAAGGCTATGAGAAGACTTTTTGTGGCGTGTGAGTTGCAGTTGGAGGAGATCAAGAAGAAGCAGAGACAGACGCTCAATGAGGCCCGACCAACAGCCAGACGTAGGAGAATCATCTGAGAAGTCTATGCTGGCAGAGGACGGTTTAGTATTTAGAGAAGAGTGCCAACGTCGCGGTGCTGAAGTCAGGCGCTTTGGGCTGGCAGATGGTTGGGATTTCAGCAAAGCAAAACATCGTAGAGCCTTGTTGGAGCTACAAATGGAGGAGGAACCGGATGAGATTTTCATGTCTCCAAAGTGCACCTTGTGGTCTGCAATGCAAAGCATCAACGTGAAGACGGAAGAAGATTGCATTGAGTTGCAGGAGAAGCGTACCATGAAGTACACTTGAAGTTTTGCCGGCGACTCTACATGAACCAGGCCAAACATGGCCGCCGCGCACACATTGAGCATCCAGGCAAGTCCATGGCAGACACCAGCATTCCAAAACCTACCAGGGATGCGTGTCACCTTTGACCAATGTGCCTATGGAGCAGTCACATGGACTGACGATGGCGACCGGGCACCAATCCAGAAGACAACAACCATCCAAACCACCAAGCAGGCCATGGTGTGGCACATGTCTCGGCGACGCAGCAAGGACCACCGTCGCCAACCACTTGAAGGAGGACACCGTTGCAGGGCAGCTGAGGACTACCCAGAGACCTTGGCAAGGCACCTTGCAGAAGCAGCCATGACAGAAGAAGGATCGCATGAACAAGTCTACGCTGTTGGACAGGAGGAGCAGTTGACCGGAGTGCTGAGGAAGCTTGGCACCAAGCGCGGCAGTGAAGCAGTCAGAATCGCCTACAGACTGCACAGGAACCTCGGACACCCAAGACCTGATATCCTCCTCGAGCTGCTCAAGGACAAGCCAGTTGATCCCAAGGTTCTCAATGCCATCCGAGACCTGGAATGCCCTACTGCAACACCTTTGCAGTGAAGAAGGCCTCAGTACCAGCCCACCTTGACCGAGCCAAGGAGTTCAACGTCCATGTGCAGGCTGATGTGTTGCGGCTTGATTTGGACACGTTGGAGGATTTCCAAGAGAAGGGCAAGAAGAAGAATAGAAAAGTTGGAATCCTCGTGATGGTCGATGAGGCCACCAGGTACATGATGGCTCGTACGATTCCCCACGATCAAGCCCAGAGAGTGCAGGTGTTCACGAAAGAACACAGCCTGAGAGATCTTGCAGGACTACGTGACGCCTTGAATTGGGTAGTTCCAGCTCTCAGTCAACGGCTTCACGCCAACTCAGCTTGCGTTGGACCGACAGCCAAATCTTCCTGGACTGCTGTCAGATGAAAAGACCGCGGCCAATCAGTTGCAGATGGGAGAGCAAGAACGACTACACCGACCTCTCCGGTTGAAGTTCTCAGCACAGTCCGCATGCGCCAAGGCCGAAGTTGACGTGAAGTTGAGGAGAGCCTTGTTGAGAAAGTTCACTGGAAAAGAGGAGCTGCGTCCTGGAGAACGATGTTTGTATTGGAGAGAGGCACCAGACAAACAACACACCATTCAGTGGCGTGGCCCCGCAGTCGTTCTAGCAGTTGAACGAAATCCAGACAATGGTACAGTTGCAGTCTCATGGCGCATCCCTTCTTCGTGCAGGACGACAGCATGTCAGAAAGCTTCCAAAGGAGGAGGGTTTCTTGGACGCTGAGAAGCGGGTGAAAGAGTCACTTGCAGGCTTGAGACAAAGGCGAGTCGTTCGGGGGTTGGATTTGAACAAAGTCAACAAGAGATCTTTTGATGAGATAGACCCAGAAGATGCTGGAGAGGAAGAGTTGTTGGACCCAGTTCTGAGGCAATAGCGTGAAAACACCATTGAAGCAACCGGAACAGGTGACGAACCAGGTGGAGGAATTTTGGCCTTACCACCACAGTCATCTGATGAAACAAGCGTGCAGCAGCCACAAACCCCGGCAGCAGTGGCAGATGTTGAGGAGACCAATGCCCGAGCAGACTGTCCAACAGACATTGAGGATCCCTTGGCAAGAGACAGAGCCTTACGCAATGCATCATTGATGAGGCAGTTCCCAGCACCAGCGACCACACGACCAACGCCAGCAGTCATCGAAACCGATGAAGCAACAACTCCAGGCAGACTTCCACCGGTGCCAGATGATGATGATTTGATGTCACCGATACATCCACCAACATCCATAGCGCCGACAGAACCGGAACCAGACCTCGAGATTGACCCCATCTTCAAGACACCAGCAGCAGAGACATATGAGGAGAAAAGAGCTCGACTGAACAAACAAGAGACATTATGGATGCGACCACCAGCATCGTCTCATGAACAGGCCCGAGGCTCGAATGAAACAACCAGCAGGCTGGCAATTGCGCACGAACCTCCAACTCCAGGCCAAGATGACACACAACACCATGACAAACGACAGAGGATAGATGACAACGCTGAGGAGGCCTTTCAGGTGGAGTTGACCTCAAGTACTGAGAACAAACAGTGCATCAAAAGCCTAAGTGAGCTGGCAGAAGGTTGGTTGTACAATGAAAAGACGCAAGAGTTCACACTTGGGCCAACCACAGATTTTTGGGGCTATGAAGATGGTTTCCTGGTGAGACACCATTGCTGGTCACGAGAGCATACATTTCACATGTCTGAAGCAAGTTTGCCAGAAGGAATTCAGAAGTCCGACTTGCAAGAAACACAGGGTCTTACAATGATTCATGGGCAGAGAAAGATCTACATCAACGGTGAAGAGTCCTACATTGTTGGCAAAGAACCCTGGTTTGGCAAGACTCTGTTTCCTTTGACAAAGCAAGCGTCAGAAGCCAGGCGAACGCCGTATGCAGGTGACCTAGCATCAAAGTCGAAGGGCAAGTGGACACTCAGAGGCAGAGGACATATTTGGGCCGCTGTTGGAGTGTCACGCACCAGGAGGGCGAGAGACGATTTGAAAGAAGGAAAGATGTCACTTGAGGACCGGTTGACATTCACCCATGGAAAGAAGGCGGGGTTGACATCCATCTTCGAAAACAGGGCGCGGGAGATCGAGAAGCGCCCCGAGAACATTGACCACAGTCGTGTAATGAAGGCAAGATTTTTTCTGAAGTGGGTGACAGATAGTGCAGGGAATCCAAAGGCGAAGGCAAGACTTGTACTGCAGGGTTTTTCTGACCCAGACTTGCTACAAGGATCGCTTGAAACCAGCAGCCCTACATTATCACGAGCCAGCAGACAGACCTTGTTAGCAATAGCGTGCAACGAACAGTGGTCAAAGTTCAGAGCAGACGTCAGCGCAGCATTTTTGCAAGGAGACAAGCAGTCAAGACTTCTCTGGCGCAGAATCCCAGCTGCGTGCAAGTTGATGGGTTGTCCGGCAGGAACACACATGAAGCGGCTGAAACCGCTGTACGGGCAGGCCGACGCACCTCGTGCTTGGTTTCAAGTGGCAAACAGGAGGCTTTGCAGTGTTGGGTTCACAGTTCACGCACTAGATCATTGTTTGTTTCGCTTGCGCAATCGAGCAGGTCGCCTGGTGTCCTTGATTGGACTACATGTTGACGATATGATTGGAGCAGGTGATGAGAATGATAAGGTGTACCTCAAGGCCCGTGAAGCCCTCAAGCTGGAGTTCAACTTTAAACATTGGACAACAGATGACAAGGGTGAGTTAGAGTTTTGCGGCAACAAGTTGACTGCATGTGAGAACGGAAGATGGAAACTGCAGCAAGAAGAGTACATGAAGAAGATCAAACCTATGACAACCACAACCAAGAAACAAGAAGATGAACTCCGACCAAATGAGACCACTTCTTTGCGAGGGTTGTTGGGTGCATTGCAGTGGGCATCGACGCAAACATCACCTCACATGTCGGCAAGCATTTCAATTCTATGTGGTAATGTGAGTGGAGCAACACAGTCAGTGGCAGAAGCAGCAAACAAAACCCTTCGTTTTGGCAAGAGCAATGCAGACATTGGCCTGATTTTTCAATTATTGGGACCTCTGGAAGACCTATGCTTTTTGTCCATTTCGGATGCTGCGTGGGGAGTTCGCTCAGATCATTTGAGCCAGGGAGGATATTTTATCCTTTTGACACACAAGAAGGCGCTACAGGGCGAACCTGATCAACCCTACGTCACCATTGACTGGAGGTCATTCAAATTACCCCGTGCATCGCGCAGTTCATTGAATGCTGAAGCTCAGTCGTGTTCAGGAGCAGTCAGCAGTCGACTCACTTGAGTTCGTGCATATTTTCTGGCCGGCATGTCACCAAGAAGATTTCAAACTGGAGCAGGTGAAGAACAACCAAAGAAGTCAAGATCATTTTCTGCCCAGCGCCTTGATCATTGACGCCAAGGCATTGTATGACGCAATCAAGGCCGAAGTCCCTCAGATCAATGGTGACAAGAGGACCCAGATAGAATGCGTGATAGTGAAACAGAAGATGCAAGACCTCAGAGCCCAACTTCGTTGGGTGTCGTCAGAAGTTCAGCTGTCAGACGGCCTGACGAAGATTCAGGCGAGGCAATTGCTGGCAGACAGAACTCATCGAATTTCACTGATGGCCGGCAGCGCCTTCCAAGCAGCGCAGCGCAAGACCATGCAGGAGAGAAGAGACAACGCCAGAAGGAATGCAATCAGTGTGAAGAAGAGCCTAACCATGATGATCATTGCAAATGAGCTGACTCCGACGATGGCTCAGGGCATTGATGAAGAAGCAGGTTGGGATTTTACATTGTTGGTGATTGGAACGTTGTTGCGCGTTGGAGTGTTTCAGATCATTGGTTGGCAATGCGTGTTGGCGGCAGCGTGCAGAACACCACAACCACACAACAGAAGCTCAGGCACAAACCGAACCAGATGAACAACAGCTACCAGCACCACAGAGAAGAGAAACAAACGACAGACTTGAAGCAAGAATCACACAATAGGGGCAATTCATCAAGAGTGGCAACGAAGCCATGGACAGGGTGAGAAGAGAAAATGAGAGGCTAGAAGAGCGATGCAAAGAACTTGAAGCAGAGATTCAAGTGAGAGACGAACGACAAGACAAAACGGATGAAAGATTAGATGAGCAACAACGCGTGATAGCACAGCTGGAGCAAGATCTAGCAAGCGTTGCGCAACAGGCAGCATACCTCAGCAACCGCATTGGTGGTTTGCCCCGGACAGTGTTCACCACCAGGACCGGCAGGAAATATCATTTAGATCCCCAGTGTTCTACACTGACCCAGTCGACAGATCTCAGAGATTTCGATTACTGCTCGATGTGCGTGAACAGAGTTACACCAGCTCACCGGCGACCGCACGGTTCAAGTGGAGGAACCTAACTACATGATTTGTGCTTTTCCAGCGTATGCTTTCAAGAAGCTTTTTATGCTGGGCACTTCCACCGGTGTGAATTTGTGGCCCACAAATCGGTCATCTCACGCTGCTACTCGGGTTCGAATGCAGGGCCCTTGAGTCACGCTCATAGACTACGCAAAAAGGGGCTTTCATGTCCACACCTCACTTCGTTTTTCTCCACTGACCTCGAGCGCATTGGGGACCTGACCTTGGTTTGTTGACCTAGGTTTTCACACTCCCCTTTTTTGGCTTTTGCCAAAAACCTGAGTGGCCTCACTTGGGCCTCAAGGCTCAAGACTCTGGTTCATCATCTCAAAAGCTTCATATTCGCTATCCGTTCTGGTGATCCTGTACTCGCATGGACCAATGCGGATTTCATCCGACCAGTCACTGTGGACTGCGTTATCCACCTCAGGTGGCTTGTCAGCCTCAGCCAGGGCAGCGAAGGAGTTCAAACCCGTTTGCGTTGGTCCTCCCACTAGCTGGGCGGAATGTAGGTGTCACCATCAGCGGAGACGCTTGATCGGCCACTCGGCCACGAGTGGATCCCAGCTGAGGGCGAGGCAGCGATTGATCGCTGCTCGCACTTCCATCCTGAGCCATTGTGGAGTCGAGTAATTTGTCGTTGTAAGTCGGCATCGAAGATGACAGAGTGCCACTTCCAGAGGACCCCTGCGGTTCTCCAGCCGCTGCTCCATGGACCGTGAGGTTCTCCGCCAAGTGGTTGGTCCCCAGTTCACCGTCAACTCAACTCTCGGCACCGCGGGTTCTCAATCCGAAGAGCTTTGCGAACGAGTTCATCCCGGTGATATAGTGCACTTCCCACTTGGAGCGAATGGTGTGTCATGTTCATTGCCTTGGTGGAGCTTTAGTTGACGAGTTGTGTCCTCCAGCACTTCTTTGAACCCATGGGTTATTTTGTTCCACCGCTCGACCACGGGTAATGGTGGTGACTGTTTTGGAGTCACCCCACATGCCTGTCCACTCTCGCCTGCAAAGATCTGAGGTGGCGTTGTGCTCCACTCCTCGGAACTGCGGCGGTGGTGGTGGTGTTGGCCTGGCTGCTTTTTGGCGTTTTCTCCAGAGGCGCTGGCCTCAATGCCATCTTCTCCTTCAAGGTTTCCACCTCCCTTCGGAGTTTATCATTTTGGCGCCAGAGTTCTTCCACATCTCGGCTTTAGGGCCCTGTGTAGGTCACGTTCAGATCTAGGTCTTCGTGGCGTCTATGATCGCTTCGTCGTTGGTGTTGAGGATGATGACCCGGACCCTGATACCCCTGGGTTTTTGCGCTTCATGGTGGTTCCCACAGGTTCCTTTAGAGCGCTGTTATCTTTCATGGTTCCGATCCAACTCGTCTGTGGCATGGGGGGGTCCTCCAGAGCTTTGTGCGTCTCCATTCCGCGTGTTTCCACCTTTGGCCAACCAGGTTCGATGTTGATGGTTTTCTCCATGTTTACAAAGTCAGGCTCCTTCTCACAATCTTGATGATCAGCCCTTCCACCATCACATGCACTGTTTGCCCGCTGCACTACCGAGGTATACTCCTGGTCATGAGCTTCTACGCTTCCTGCTCCACGTCAAGGCTCCGCGCGAAGCTCCTCGGATCCAGCAATGGCGCTTTCGTTCTCACCTTCCGGGCAAGGCCTCTGGCTGGCCTCCAACAAAGCAGTGCGCTCTTGGATGTCCTTGGACCTGTCTCAGACAGGGTGGTCTTTCTGGACTCACGATGCCCGTGTTGGGCTCACAACCTGCAACGGAATTCGCAGGCTTGTCGAGCGACCAAAGAGTGTTCGACGATGTGACGTGTTGTCGCTGCACCTTATGGCACGCTCCATGGATTCAAAAGGTGAGTGCAAGCACAGGTGATCCCGTGTTCACTGATGCAGAAGGAGCTCTGACGACAAACAGTGATGTAGCCTCTTCAACCCCCTACCGACGAAGGCGAGGGTGGGGACAAGCCGAGGCAGCTTTAGACTGCAGGGCCTTGCCCACCGCAACTCAGGGGCTTGGAACATTCTAGCTGTGACCACCTTTCTTTGCAGACAAAGTGATGGAGGAAGGGATGAATATATATTTATATAGCCAATGACGCAAAAGTTTTGATTGCGTAAAACAAATCAACCGTTCGTTTTGGCCCATTTTCACAACATGCCGATGTTGATGAAATTGTTCTTGCACGCTTGTTGGCAAAGAACATGGTGAAGTGGTCTTGAGTCTGGAATGTGCTGCGCGTGGTTGTGTTTTTGGTGACAACGCGCATGGGAACATAATGACACACACATATACATATGTATAGGAAACTTGTTGCCATAGAATTAGAAGCGGATGCTGACGTTTGTAACGTCCGTTTACAATCCTGCAGATTAAGGTGAGCAAAGGAACCATCAATGATGAACAGCGCGATAGCACCAATCTCATGCAGTGGGCGTCAAAGGAATGGCCAACTTTGGCATGCAAGTGAGTGGGAAACCATTTGTTCTCCCAAGAAGCGAAGCCTGTACACGTCCACTAATGCTTCATCCAATAATCTTGCACTGCTTCGAGATTGACATTCTGAGGAACATTTCGATGGGCGCCGGGCAATGTCAAAGTTGAGCAGCCGTGGATGTGGGGCCAGAAAGCGTGCTACGGTAATTAAGAAACCAAACATTCAACGACCAACCATCAAACCAAAGGTGACGAAGCCGCGGGTGCAGGAGGGATACCTATCAAAAAGAAAATTAATTCCTACCAAAAAGAAAATTGATTCCTATCAAAAAAGAAATTAATTCGTATCAAAAACAAAATTCCCCCTGCTCCTTTGGTCCTGGTCTGCTGGTTCCCTGGTCGCTTGGTCCTTTGGTCCCTTGGTCCTCTGGTCCCTTGGTCCCCTCATCCCTTGGTCTGTCTGGTCCCTTGGTCCTCTGGTCCCTTGGTCCTCTGGTCCCTTGGTCCTCTTGGTCCTCTGGTCCTTCGTCCTGGTCTTCGGGTCCTTGGGTCTGTACTTTCGAGGCAAGGCGCGTTAAAGGTGATTTGGAAATCTGGTCATACATCCTGTGAAGCACCGTAGCAGACCTTTTATCGCCAGACGTAGCACACCTTTTTTGTGAGCCACCCTGAAGGTAAAATTTAGACGAAGAAAGTGCCATTCCAAGGTAGCAAACCTTTTGTGAGCCACCTGAGGGCAAAATTTTGAAGAGGAAGGAGCCATTCCAACGTTGCAGACCTTTTGTTAGCCTTGCGAGGTCGAAACTTAGAGGAAGAAGTTGCCATTCCAACGTAGCAGGCCTTTGTTTTGTGAGCAACCCGAGGGTAGAACTTGCTATTCCAACGTAGCAGACCTTTTGCGAGCCACCCGGGGTTAAACTTCAGGTGCCACGCCAAGGTAGCAGACCTTTTGTGAGCAAAATTTAGAGGAGCAGTAGACCTTTTGTGAGCCATGCGAGGGCAAAATTTACAGGAGCAGAACTGTTGTCAGCATAAACTTTAGAGGAGGAAGGTGCCATTCCAACATAGCAGACCTTTTGTGAGCCATCCACAGGTCTTGTGGTTTTGTGAGCCATCGTGAAATTCAGACAGATCACGGTTGAGATGCAGGGGAGGTGTTGAAATCTAAGTTCTATACTTGCAGAGGGTGTAGAAAGATGTTCAGATCCAGAGATATCAAGAGCTCTTTTCACAGGTCTTCAGATCCACAGAATTTTACAAACGCCACGCAAACTGCACTACAAGGTTCGCAATCGCTGCGCTTGCCACGAAGTCTGCGCTGATAGACGGAGGTTCACGCAATCTGCACTTCGAGGTTCACGAAGTGCTGCGCCCGCCATGAAATCTGCAGTTCCGGTGCACAAAGTGCTGCACCTGCCACGAGCCCTGCAACTGAAGGTGCTCAAAGTGCTGCGCGCAAAGTGCCGCTCCTGCCACGAAACCTGCTACATGGAGGTGCTCAAAGTGCTGTGCCTGCCACGAAATCTGCGCTTCCAATGCGCAAAGTGCCGCTCTTGCCACGAAACCTGCTACTGGAGGCGCTCAAAGTGCTGCAGTGCACAAAATGCCGCTCTTGCGACGAAATCTGCTACTAGAGGTGATCAAAGTGCTGCGCAGGCCACGAAATCTGCAGTTCCAGTGCACAAAGTGTCGCTCCTGCCACGAAATCTGCCACTGGAGATGCTCAAAGTGCTGCGCGCGCCACGAAATCTGCGCATCCAGATTCACATCGCGCAGCGCTGCCAAGGCGGTTTGCAGTGGCAGGCGCAGCTCTTTGTGAGAGATATTTTGTTTTTGATACAAATTAATTTTCTTTTTGATAGGATATAGAAATTTTCTTTTTGATATATATCAATTTTCTTTTTGATAGCCCGGCCGGTGCAGGAGGTGCTCAATTGAAACAAATTTGTCGATGTGAGGAACGACAAACAGGTTCTACATCAGAAACAATGTGCAATGGACTTCAAACAGTATCAAACAAAAACCCTGCAATTTTTTTCCGCCTGTTTTCCATTGCCATAAATATGCATATTTATAAATATGTAACTTTCTCATTGGTTGGGTATCTCGCCTGTGTTTTTTTGAAACAAATGCACATATATACAAGTTTTGCATTTGTACTTCCACTTAGAGGTGGTGGAAGTACACAGTAAATGCAAACTTGTATATATTGTTGGAAGGTGATTTGTGTGGTGTGCAGGGGTTTGTGTTGTGTGCCACGATGCAAATCGGCGACGGTCTGTTCGAGTGTTGAAGATGGTCCGAAGGATGGTGATGCTCGGGGAGACAGGAAGTTAATGCACCCTCAAACAACTGATTCAAATGCTTGCAATGTCAAGAGCCTTTGGCTGTTTGTGGCGATGCCTTCTGAGGCCATTCCCAATGCCCAAGCGTGGATCTTAAAAGTCGATTTCCATTGTCATCTCAGCTGCCTGACCATTTCACCTCCTTTGCCATCAGATTCAGGGCGCTGAGAACGGTGTGGCAGGTAGACCAACTTCTTTGTGCGGGGGGGGGGGCGGGGAAACATTGCTAGGTGTGACAACAATGGCGTTGTTTCAAAGAGCCCATGTGAAAACACCTCGAGGCTCCCATGCGAGACGAAGACGTGGTCCATATTCAGAAGGAGGATGTTTGGGTAAAGTTCAACTTCAGGCAGGGACCTCCGAGTCAAATTCAATGTTCAGTACGTGATCCTCCAAGTCAGCCTCCCAGCCGTCCAATCGTGTGTAATTTCAACTCCTCGCAGAGCACAGCACTCCTCACCCTCCCACTCGCTCTGGTGTCAGAGAGCCAAGAAGCAGGACCCCCAAGCTGACGGAGGCAATTCTGAATGTGACGCAGCGCAAAAACGGGGACGGAGGGACAGGGGGGAAATGGTAGGGGGGTGAACGCGTTCTGATTGTTGTGACGGAATCATTTGGGTGATGAGGGGGCCACGGACTGATAATTAATCATTTTTGTGTCGCCTTCTTGGTGGAAAGACCGAGGTTGTAAGACGACAGGCAAAAATACATCCAAGCAATCTATTGTTTTGTATCTCCTGTTTCTACAACGACAGCATGCCTTTCGCCACCACACCACACCTCTATAGAAACAAGACATAAATAAAGAGCTAGAGCAGCTTTTCAGCTGTCACATCAACGCTTTCTTTGGAGCTACCGTGAGTTGCCCATGTGTTCAAAAGAGACAGGAGCAGCAGGAAAGACAGACATTTCTTTTGAGTTTTTTTTGGGATGCCAGTTGCTTTGGCAAGTTCTACCCGGTTTGGCAGTAACACTGCTGCTTTTACACCTATGTTTGGTGTAAGGGACGTCCCAAGAGTTCCCCTGTCATTGGTCGCGTCTCAGGGGTTTCAACGTCTTGATCCACAAGCAACACTAGACTTACTAGATCCTTTGGATGTGTCCAGCCATTTGGCCATGGGCCATGTCTCACCAGCCATTCTGATGTGGCTCGAGTGAGGTCATAATAATGAGTGGAGTCATACTGACGATGTTGGCCGTGACCTTGGAGTTCCAAATCGGCAGTCTTCTTCCTTCGGACTGTTCTGAGACCTAGTATGATGCCCAAAAGGAGTATTCACATCCACTTAGCAGTTTCACCAATCTTTCACTTTCACCATTTGCACAGCTTTCAGGTATTTCAACAAAGTAACTGGCTGACCGCCAAATGAGTTCTGTAGAATGTGCAAGTGCCAAAGTGCTTCCAGCACTAGTTTAAGAAGATGTTGTTTGGACTCTGTCGTGCTTGAACCTGCTCAGCTACACCCAGTCCATTCTAGCTTTGTTAGGTCGGTGCAGCTTGTGTATCCTCAGCTGTTTCCCACACCGCTCCTTGGATGCATCGAAGTGCAGCACGACGTCGTTGAGGACCCATGGATCCTCCAAGTCCGCAGTTGGGCTCTGAAGCTCTGAAGGGCAGCTCTGAAGCATTCTGAAGCTGAACAAATGGAAAACGACGGGTCCAAGCTGCTCCAGGTCCTGTCTCCAATCCAAGACCTCCTGGAGATCGATCGAGCCCAAGGTTTTCGTTGGTCTCTCTCACTCAAGCGCAGCCGTAGTGGACTAGATGCTGATGTAGAAGTTCAGGATGACTTTGATGGAGCATTTTCTTTGCGATCTCAATCGTAGTTTTGTGGTGCAATTTCTGAATATTCGTGAATATTCTGCTTCCTGCTTGGCTGCCCAAGTCGATTCACATCATGCTAGCATTCTTGGCTGACCAGGTCCATTCCACCGCCATTCAGATCTTTGAAGCTGTGGAACAAATGGCAATCTACTTTGTCAAGGTGGGAGGCTTTGACTTCCGGTTCTGGAAGACTGGAAGATGAGAGAAACAGAACTTGGTGGAAGGAGCAAAACCTTTTCCACCACAGATGGTGATTTATGCGCTGATGTGGAACACCGATCGGCAGTCTCTGGTTTTTGTGCCCATCCTCGCAGGATTACTCGAACCAGCAGTGGCGGGAAATGGTGACCAAGGTGGGAGCGAGTTGACCTGAGTGTAGAACGTACCCCCGAAAGTCATCAAAAAGGCTTTCCCAATAAGTTGTTCTAATTTTGCTTGGTATTGGCTCAATATTTTCCATCAAGTTTATGTGTGAATTTGAATTGGAAAGGGATCCTAGGTCTGAAAGCGGAAAAGAATCGGGATCGTGAAGGTTTTTTTGAATGCTCAAGTGGAAGTAGGAAGATCCAATCTAGTGAGAGCATTTGCAAATGGGTTTGAATTGCACATGCATTTCGTTGGGGATCTAGCATCACGAAAGGGCTTCGGCTTTATTGAGAGCTAACTGTTTAGTTGATTGCAAGAACATAAGCAAAAGGAGGTGCAGTGACTTCGAGTAAGCACACGTTAGAAGCTGTGAGCTTCGAGCTCTGTTTAGTGCTGGGTTTTATTTGGTGCCTAGGTATGGGGGCGATTTTGTCCGTGATGTTCGAGAAATATCATGGACTCCTCAAGAAAGGAGTGTGTAATTGATCCGATTTTTGAATGTGTGAATAGCCATAGGTTCCCTTGGCAGAGAAGGTTCTCATCTTCACCTGACACAGGGAGTTCATCTTCTTCCGACCTGTTCTCCCAAAGATTCCCTAAGCTTTTTTGTGGCTCCCAACTTGTTGAGCTACATTGCAAGATCACAAAAGTTGGTGTTGCCACATCTTTGGGCGGGCCCTACCCGGCCCTCTCCCCGTAAACTACCTTGGGATGAGACCGGCGACGGGCTCGCAGGACGTGAACACCAACCGCTTTGCTCACGAGGTGCAGCTTCTCTCCAAGGCCCCGAGTCGATTCTTTCAGGACAGAAAAGGCGGAGCGACCTCCTGGGACCTCCTTGGACAGTTGGCCAGGTCTTGAAAAAGTTGGATTTGCTGACCATCATCGCCAATGCCAAGAGACCTGTGGATGAATTCGAGCAGCTAGGCCCGGCAAGGGACAGTTTGAAGAGGTTGGTCGCTGAAGCTGGAAGGGCCCAACATGGGGGCCGTTTTGGGTTCTATTGCCGGTTCACCCATCCTACTAAGCTGTGACTGAAGAAGTGGCATCTTGTAAACAAACACAAGTGCATGAATCGGTACTTTGTTGGATGGGTGGCTGCTGAATGTGGGTTCGAAGTCTAGGTGCTTTTTTTCAGATCGCCACGTATGGATGGTTCTGGGAATTGGATTTGGGGAATGTCGTCGCAGGTGATGGGCCTTCCTCCTTTTTGCAGGATTTCGCCACGTGTGGTCTGGCATGTTGGGGGATTTGCCAACTGCAACAGATTTGGCCGCACTCGCAGCGTTAGGCCGTTAGGCGGAGATGATATGGCAAGCGATCATGAAACTGCAAGGAACCGAGCTTTGAGGGATAGATAGGAGTCTTAACTCATCTAGAACAAGACTATCGCAGCGAGGTTTTTGACGTATCCGAAAGCAAGTCTTGGACTCTGTGAGAATTGCCAGGTATGCAGCTGTCCGGCATCGGATGACCTTGCCACGTCCTGACACTTGGCCTTGCAGTTTTAGCAAGGTGACAAGGTGCGTTGACACACACACACACAAGGATCACTAGTTGTGGTCGGATGTCCATCGACCATCCCTAGGACCCCAGGACCATCTGACCTCTGGGCCTGAGAAAAACTCTTGTAACTCCGAGTTAAGCATACCCATCGGATGGCCGACTTCAGCCCACTCTGAAATCAATGGGACAATGGCAATGGACATATTTCAGAATTAATTGCAATTGGTTATGGGTCTTATGGGTCTTGTTCTTTGACAATTGTTCTTTCCCAATCTCTTGTCGTCGCCACTATTGTCTTTATCACGATCACTGTTCTGCCAAGGAAGGGCAAGTTGAATTGGATGAGACTGAGCAATTGATGTCAGCCTGAGCTTGTATTCATTATTGTTTCTGGTTTCTTTCATCAAAAGACTGGTTGACCGAATCGTGCATGAATTCACAACTCTGCATTCCGACTTTTCCTGTCCACCTAGAGCTCCAACATGTTTCTTTTGCTGATGTGTGCTGTTTGTTGCTTTTGCCTGATTCCAAACTCCTTCTCGCGTTCTCTTCGAAGCGGAGCTGTGCGCCAGGCTTATGCAATGCATTGGCCAAGAACTTGCTCCAGCGCGACGCCCAGAGATGGGCAGAGAGTTGGCGTTGACATCGCCGACCTGGGGCAGTCTGGTTTGGAACGTTTTTGAGAGGCAACAGAACCTATCATTTTGTATTTCCCCACCTGCCAGGTGAGGGTTGTTGGATTTTATCAGAGCTCTCCTCCTCCTCTCTCCTCTCCTTGACTACCGCACCTCAACTGCAAGTGCATGATCGCAGTGGGCACTACCGGACCTCAACAGCAAGCGCCAGATCGCAGTGGGCACTACCAGACCTCAATGGCAAGTGCCATCTGCCAGTGGGCACGACCAGACCCCAACCACAAACACACAATCACAGACACACAAGTACAGACACAAACACAACCACAAACATACAACCACAGACACACAACCACAAACACACTCACAATCACAAACACACAGTCACAAACACAACCACAAACACAATCACAAATACACAGCGACAATCACAAACACAACACAGAACCACAAACACACGCGCCAGCCAAAAGTTGATTCGCCCAAGAGTGCCGCCGGATGATTATTTGTATGAGCCACCAGCAGAGGCGGAAACGATGAAAATGCGTTTGATTCGTGGCCAGCCTTTGACAGCTATGCCTGGTCATCGTCGAATTCACACACTGTCAGCAGAAGGCGCAAGTGAGCTGGAGTTGGATGGAGACGCTTGGCGGCCGTTGTATGTGCAAGATGCTTGGCAAGTGCAAGCCCGGGCCATGCTGCATGGTTGCGGTCCATGGCAACATGCTCCTCACCATGGCGTGAAAACAAATCATTGACATGTCATGGTGGGGATCAGTATATAGAACTAATTTTGGACTTTGCTTCCTGGTACCATGTCATGCCATAGGCATGTCAGCTCCTTCCAGTTGATCCGGATGTGAAATTGTGAGGTTGAGATCAGCCGGGCTGACTGGGATGATTGGGACTTGCACATAGCAGATTTGAACTCCACGTGGAGACCTGAAGGGACAAGACGGACTGTGACAAATGATGCTGGTTGAAGAACTGAGACACTTATTTTTGTAATTGGGAAGGGGTATATAGATGCTTAGTCTATAGTTATTATGTGTACAATCCAAGTTCTGAATACAGTAGATTAGAGTAGGCTCGTCTTTCAATTCTGAGGCAGCGTTCGTCTTTGGCCCGGTGCTTGTTTGTCATGTACGACACCACTCCTGGGTTTGGATCCGAGGCTTCATTGTAGCCGATGCACAATGACACAAAATGATTCACAATGTGTTCACCTTTAGGGCTGCCAGTGTTTCTCAAGGTTTGAAGGATACCGAGCAGTCAGCATAAAGAAGTACACGTGCCACTGCGAGTTCATCAAGGCTCTTCATCTCTTTTTCTTCCTCTGTCTTCTTTGCAAACACTGAAAAAACATGCCGGTGCAAGAAAAAAAAATTCGGAGAGCAGATTGCATGTATGCAAACAGAACAAAGGACATGCGGACGATGATCTTAACTTTTTGTGGTTGCGTTACATTGAATCTTTCGAGCTTTGCACAGGCCATGGAGGGTCAGTATGAAGATGAACAGGCTTGGCACCAATTAACCTTGGCCGAAGTGACCAACACATGGAGGAACCAGACGACGCAGGTCATGCTAGTTATTTGTGAGCTGTGTACTGGTGTTGGGATCCTCTTCCTGAGCTGATCTTGATTGGAGGCTGTCCAATACCACAATTGGATTCACGCAGCCAGTTTCCTTAGTACCATGGTGACATGCCGCAGACCACGAAGCTGATGGTTTTAGTGCGTGCCAGCGCTGATGTGTTTTACCATCATGGTTGATGACGTTTTTGTAGCATTGCTCTCTCTCTCTCTCTCTCTGCATGGCTCTTCCAGGGCAGTGAGGGAGGCTTCATGTCCCAGAACGTTACAGGTTACAGCTTTTGGGTGTTTTTTCCCTTGGCTGTTAGATGATGTTTGCATAGCCTTCCCTTGGGGGATGTGAGTGCTGTGACGTGTGAACGAATGACATGAAAGGATGCTTGATGCTTGTGAAAAAGGAGCTCGATGCTCCATCATCAGCATTTGTTATGTGTTTGCATGGGTTTCTTTCCTTTCAACCGTTGCAGTCGCAGACTCCAAGTTTTTGCCCTTCATGTTTGTTTGAGGTTGATGTGGCCTTCACTTTGCAACAGATATTTCGTCAAATCAACGTTCGGAAGCTTAGTCATGGGCGGGACATGGATCAGCTCAGCCCTGTCACCTGGCAACATGTTATTTCCTATAGTGTCTTTGCTTTGGACAAAGCTCATCCTGCTCATGAATCCCACTCTGCAGGGCATGGGCTACAGTAGGGACCTTTCTGCGTGTGTGAGGGAACAAGCAGGTCAAGCAAATCACTTGATCTACCTGAAACTACAACAGCCCCTGACATGGGACATCCATGAGGTGACGTGTTCCCATTGGGAGTGACCTGGATACTGGTACATTCCTAAGTTCATTGCTTCGACGACGCCGAGGCCGAAGCCTACTTTGCAACCCATGAGCGATTTGCGCAGAGACCCAGAGTTAGTACCTGAAGTACGCAATGGACGGGCCTTTTCTGTTTCAATACATGACCTACGTATAGTTAGATGCCAAAGCTGCGGGAACCCATGAGGCAACTCACATTGATGCACAAACGGGTCAACGTGCATGACACTGTGATGGCAGCATGCCCTGGCACCCATCAGCATTCGCTTCAAACACCTTGGATGAAGCGAAGGGGCTGATGGTGGCTGCCTTCGCACACGATGCAGGGAACTTTGGTGCGGGGCCCGATCGGGCGAATTCCAGAGCATAAAGTGGCCAGTGCCTTGTCAATCCGATGATTCATACACAAAGTGGAAGAGTTCCTGCGTATGCCATATCAGCTCTTAAGACACAATTGAAGTGAAGCCTCGTCGTTAAGTTGATTGGCCGGAGCTTTGCAAGCTTTGCTGGGGGGGGAAGTATCAGTACCCAACCAACACGGACAGATTGCTGTCAACCTTGGAGTCGGCATCAATTGGCAGGTGTGACGAATGGCTTCCTCAGCCAGTCTTTGCATGAATTTTCCCTCATGTACAATGATGTGAGCTGCCTGCAACATTTGGCCTGCGCCAAGCTGGGTGGCCTGGAAGGGGAAGGGCCTTTTTGAAGCATGGAAGTGTCTCAGGGGAAGCAACATGAAGCAACTATGACAGTGACATGCCTGAGAGTTGGCACGCTCGACTTCACGAGTCTATTTTTCTGCCAAACAAGATGGACAGTGCAGGCTTCGTGGTTCGCTCTGGTTCTTGGGACCCTCTGAGGCTCTTCCGCATCGCGTCTGAGCCGGGCACCTCGATCTTCATCAATTTCGACAAAGCCACCCGCCAGGATGTTCGCCAGGTGGGCAACCGACCGGGCGGAAAAAGGGCTTTGAGAGCCACGCGGACGGTGTTGGCCGTTTCTGCTCAGAGCGAATCTTTCAAGAGCCTTCAATAACTGAAGTAGATACAGTAGGCCAGAAAACATGACCTCTAGTCTAAGGCTCTAAGAGGAAGGTGAAGCGAAGTCATCCTTTCGTTTCGATTTGAATTCATGAAGCTGCCAGATCATCATATTTGCGATCCTTCATACAGATCCACAGTGCAGAGCCAAGCTATGCATATTGAAAGATGACTCGACAGGAAAGGCTGAAGTGATCTGCAGAGAGTTTCTTGAATGAGGGTGGCAAACAACATATGACAGGTATTGTTAATATGCATGTTTCCTGTGTTGGGCATGCTGATGAGGTGTCAGCTGGATCTTTTGGCACAAATGTGGCTCACTCAGGGAAGGCATTTGGATCCCAGTGTGCCCCTGTATAGAGCTCTAGTAAAAAGGGACTTTGTCAGAGATGTTTCGGGGGGCAGTGCATTCTAGTCCTACTGATTCTACACAATGCCTAGACCGGGCGGTGTAATCCCAAGAGCAGGAAAGGAGGAACCAACATGATCCATCAATCTCGTCCTCGTCTTTCATGTTATGAGTTATGAGATTGATGGTGTACGAAAGGAAAAGGACAGGTTAACCGCTGTAGGGAATTGACAGCCGCTGTGTCTGACTGTACTCGTTCTTGGATCTGGGCCCCCCTGCTCTTGGCCTGTGGAAGAGAACTTGGATGAAGAACTCGAGCCTTTGGTAACAGCCCAGATGTGTGTAGCTGGTGCTTTGAGCGAATGAAGCTGCTGGGGTCTTTGCAAAAGAGCGCTGAGGTGGACCCATTATGAAGGACGCAAGGAGCTCTTTGATCTGATACAGAAGCTTTCAAGGTGGGCAGGGACCAGGGAGAGACGGGCAGTCATCAGGAAGGTGACATCTGAGCAGGATGTGGAATGACATTTGAGACTCGGAGACTAGGCTGCTGACCTGAGATCCCGGCATGACTCGCATCGACATTTGAAATGGAATGTTTAGAATGTAAAGCGAAGGACCAGTGGTCTTTTTGCTTTGCGGCAGCAGATGTCAGCCGTCAGCATTGATCCGGAGATTCATGTTCTCAATGGTTTCTTTGGTTCGCTTTTGCTTGCGCATATTTGAGAGGCAAGAGCTGGAAGAGGGTGACAAGGACATCCTTTCGAAGGCACACAAAGAGGTTGAGGACAGAGTGGGGGAGGACACATCCTCTGGGTGTTGCCACGTCTAAAGTACAAAGAGTGGGATGGTGATGATGGCCATGAGACTACTTCTCAGTCAATGTGTACTCGTGGCAGGTGATTCCACCTTCACAACTTCCTTCGATAGTCTTGAAAGGTAGCGAAATACAAGAGATGTTTGCTGTCTCCACAGCCGCGATGCACGTTGCCATGGAGTAGACCATGGAGCTTGGTGTCAAACAGCGCCTGGAGGACTACTTCTGGAATGCAGATGTGAAGTATTCTTTGCGAGTACACCGGGCCTGTTGCGAATCCATGAACATGGGCGCTGCGAACTATACATAGAATACATGGATGACTTGGGTCTGGATCGCTCCAAGCAGGTTCATGGTTATCATGGTTCACGGATGGTTCACGGCTTCTATTGCAGGTCAGTTCAGCCGCAGAGGTTCGTCGTTTGCTTTTTGAGAGAATCTCGCGTTGCCAGAACTTGCTGCTTCACGTCGCAGACAACTCCTATTCCCTGAAGCCTTGGGAGGTGTGTTTACACTGGGCTGGGGTACCCAGTGAAACAGCACCATGGGGCGGGGCAGAGAAGTTCCAATTATTTGGCTGGGGCTTGACCAAGTAGCCTTTCCAAAGCACTGCCACACACAATCTCCGAGGCTACTGCACTTTCGGAAGAGTTCTTCAAGCAGGCCAGCAACAGATTTTGAGACCATGCCACTTGCACCTTTTGTGCCTGCTGTGGGCCCACTATCGAGTTCAACAGAGCAGCATGAGTGGGTTTGAAACTGCAACCATTTTATGACACGTGCTTTTCTTCACAGATCCGTTAGGTTAGATAGTTAGATAGAGAAGAATGAGAAGGAAGAAAAGGTAAGGGGCCCCTCTAAAGGGGCTCTTACCTTTTGTTCCTTCTCTTTCTATTTTTGGTCAAAGCCCTCGATATGTCAAAGCCCTTAGTTGCATTGTCAGGGCGACCTGGAGAGGAGCTACAAATTGCCAATGCAGCCGCTGAATGATCGTGCGCGGGTGAATGTGGCATTTACCCAGGCAGCACAGCAGATTTGGAAAAGGAAACCATGAGATCGCTGCCAAGGCTTATCACCTAAGACTGTATGGACGGTGTTTTCCTGAACTCAAAACCTGTCAGGTCAGCAACATTAAGCACATCATCATCCCACAGACCAAGCTTTTAGTGACGCTGTTGCCGAACTTGCGGAGCTGTCAACTGCTCAGCTCACCAAATCGAGCGCCATTGACGAACTGCTTCATTGTGGCTGACGAGTGAGATGTTGTGGATGTTGTTCTTCACCACATGTCATGGTCAGCACATGGTTTTGAACAATGATGTGACCCCGAGGCAAGAAGAACATGTGGCTGAACTTGCGAAGGCACATATTCTTGTCATTTGAACAGCGGTCATTAGTATTTTGATGTTTCTTGTTTGACTTTGTTTGTATTAGAGTGGCTCCACGAGACAACAGGACGAATTGAAGTACTGTCCCGTACCGCTACCTGGGATGTTACTCTTGCAGGATACGGCTAATTATGTACTGTACGAATCATATTGTTCAAGTTTAAAAGCCCATTCATTCGTCCAGGTCTTGAAAAGAGATACAGTTATATAGAAGCGGCCAAATCACAAGGAACGGACATCAAAGGAAGAACAATCAACGCAAGACACCTGATTTTTTTTGACGGACTTAAATGACAGCTGCCAATGTGAGTATCCGGAGGCTCATGATGATCATGATGGCTACTGGACCAACTAGTGTACTAGGAGCAAAGGGCATCGCTACTAGGAACAAGAACGCTACTAGGGGCTCCTGGCCTCACTACTAGGAGCAAGAAACTTTGAGGTTTAACACCCTAGCGATCAGGGCGGTAGAACAACTCGGGGGGGTCCTTTGTGCCCTTGGGTGGCGGGTCGATGGTAGTACGGCCAGGAGCCCCTAGTAGCGTCCTTGCTCCTAGTAGCGTCCCTGTGGTTCGTTGGATTTGTTCGGCACAGGTGGATCTCCAAGTGGAAGAAGTCGGGCCCTGACCACGATGAGATGAGCAGAGTTCGACGCCCAGGTCAAGAGTCAGCGTGCCAATGTCACTTGCTAACATTTGCCACATTTGCCAACTATTTTACCTGAGAATGGTAGAATCTGCTATATAACTGCGGCTTCCGAACTTTCGCGCGGGCTGGCATCAGGTCCTTCAGGAAATCAAGGAGTTGCGAGAAGAGGACTATTCTGATCACGAGGCTCCGACCAATCGAACTTGCCATCTAGCCGTGGTTCATGCGACCCATCACCCAGCAGAGCGGGAATGATTCCGACCTCGCAATTTGTTTTGGTTGGTCGACATCGTTTTTTCCGGCTGATGTGATGTTCGGTCCCGTCAGGAGGCCATGGCCGGCAAGGAGGCATCCAGTAGCTCCGAGGAGGTGATGCCGTTGCGTTCCGTCCCGGAGGGCTTCGAGATGCGGCGCCGCGCCTCGATGCGCTCCGTGAAGTCCGGACGGTCTGCAAAGTCCACGAGCCCACGAAAGGACTTGTCAGGACATGCCGATTGAGAAGTTGACAGGATACAGAAGGACTGATTGAAAGAGAGATGAGGATGGCGAGGATTTTGTGAGGATTTGTATCTTCTGAGCATCCCAACCTCAGGTAACCATTTTCGGGATGGCTTATTTAATACACTTCTGGAAGAGAGTTACATCCAAGAACAGTTGCAAATGCAGTGGTGTGGAGTTTTCAAGTTGCTGCCTTTCTATAAAGTTTTCTCTTTCATTCTCCTGATGCCATTCATCCCCAATCCCTGCTTTCTCTGAAACTGCCCACGTACATACCTGTTTAGAGTGAGCTTGGCTTTCTTTCTGCTTTCTTCCTTGGCCTGATGTACCTTTCTTTCCTAGATCCTGTCCACTAATTGAACTATTCTAGCTGCTATGACTCCATTCTGCTTGCTCCGATGCTTTTCTGCTATGCTTGGGACTGCTACAATTCTCGATTTCCGGACACCAGCCAGCATTCAACATTCAATCAGCCCTTCTAATGGCCCATGTATAAAAGATGGTTGTGACCCACTTGGCCTAATGGTTGCAACTGCACAACTTGGAAAGGTTCAGCCACAAAGGATGGATTGCAACCATTTGGCACACTTGGGCGGGCCGACCACTCGAGAGTAGGCTTTAAGCTGGGACATGATGCGATCTTCTGAGCCCATGATAACGAAGCATTTGGTGACTTCGAAACTGTGAGCCGCCAGAAAATGAGTGGTAACTCTCAAGAAGAGAGGTTTGCAACTCTGCAGATTCGATAAACAAATGCATGTGTCCGGGAGGAGAGCAGGGATGGGCTGGTTCAAACCACGAGTGTTATTTGCTTGTCTAATTAAGGTGGCTGTGAAGGTGTGAACGGAAGAGTACAGTTACAAACAACCTTCTGGCGGCTTTTTTGCAAAGTAGTCCCAAAGGTCACAATTACTCTCTCGGGCATCCAAAAATGTATCCATTTCAACGTGGGGTTGCCCGGAATTCATGTGGATCATGACGTTTGCCTGTCCAGACAGACCAAAGGAAGAGGCAATTTCAGCTGTTAGAGGCTCATGAAGCACCCACGAAAATCAGTGCGAACAGAACAGAGTCAAACATGTCAGACAAAGAGAGGCAGAGCTGGAAGGATTGATCTGGCATGTTCAGACTTCCTGAGATCTTCAATACATTCCGATACAGAGATACATTAGATACGTCGAGTTATCCGATTAAACTGGTTTGAGAGCAAGACCCTGAGAGTCGCCATGTCGCCGTTGGACACTGTCGGGGTCCTTTGCGGACAGTGACCAGCAAGTTTTTCTCCCGGTGCGAGAGACTGTGGGGACATCGCACGCAATGAGGTGCCCAACACCACTTGGAGTGCCATGATCTCAAAGGAGGACTGCATCAGGGTGGACCAGGTAGAAGTAGTTGTGTTTCCTCGCGATTCCACCATGCCATCTCTTTTTCCTTTGCATTCCCCTGGAAAGCCAGCATCTTTTGCCTCCTTTATGTTTGAGAGACACCTCCCTGGCCTTTGTACATGGAACATGAACTGAGGGAAGGGCACTGTCTGTCAGCACCGTGTTAGAATTGCCCTTGGTCAACAAATTTACTTACTGTCACATAAGGCTGGGTTAGGCCTTGTACTAGAGCCAGGCTGAAACCGCTTGGGAATATAGTACTCGTAGCATTGTCATTCCAATGAACTCCGTGATTCTATTGGCTAGGCTGGGCCGTGACGCAGGCTCATATGGACTCGTGCGATGAAATTGCTTTGCGAACTCTGTGATTCTGGGGTTGACGGCATTTGACTGGTCGAGCGCAGGACTGGCCCCCTAAAATGGCCGATGACGAGGATTCTCTGCGAATTTGCGCTGTGAGCAGCTTTGGGAGGGATAGTCGGGCATGCTCAAAAACCGTCCCAGTTGAGGTATCATCACGCACATTCCTTTCTTTTTATGTTCAGGCAGCATGGAAAATGGATGAACATTGTGCCTCATCGTCTGTTCCACTACAGTGAAAAGGTCCTGGAATGGAAGCTCTTGGCAAAGCCTCTGTGGGCAAGGCGGTTTGGCTGGAGGTGCATGTCCACTCACTGTGGCACACGCTGAGGAGCCTCTGCGATGGAAGCTGCTCGTGGTGGTGATCGACTGCAGCTATGGGCCGCGGCTACACAATCCTCCGAGGCCAGCTGTGGGGCGGAGGGGGGGGGGGCAAACAGATTGCCCAACACTTGACCTGACGTCCTAGTGGCTTAGAAGATGTGATCGATGACACATTTACGTGGTGGACCTAAAGTTCTTTCCATGTTCAGTCTTGTGGGCTAGTGAGGTTCGGTTTCACCCTGCTATAATGATACCAGATGGTACCAACGCAGGAAGCATGGCACATGCGAGACGCCCACTTGCCTGACATTGCCTGACTTTGAAGTATCACAGCCAAATAGCCAGAGAGCCAGCTTTAGCAACCTTTAACTTTAACCATAAAATTGATGAGCATCGTATTGACTTGGAGGTTCTCTTTGAAGATGTATATATTCCAAAATTGTATTCGGGGCGTATTTATGGCAATGTGCCCATGGGCAGAGTGCTTGTCTATGCTTGACTTTGAGCGAGGTAAGCTGTTTGGTTCTGACGTCTCTCGGTTTGTCATCAGGTCCATCCGAGCTCTGAAAGCCAAGCTGGCGGCCGCCCTTGGAATTGAGGCATGGCATTTGTGAGGATCATGGTGCAGGGTACATCTTGGACCAGCAGAATTCTTTGTGGGTATTCCATGGTACATTGGATGGGATTGGGAACTGATCGGAGCGTCGGATGGCCGCAGGCACTCTCGAAGCAATCTGGCACCAGTGGAGCCGAGGCTTGAATTGGACCGAAAAGCAGCTATGTAACTATGTCTAAGTAGCTTGTGAATAGCTGGATTTCTTTGAAAACATCGTTGCGCGACTCAGCAGTAGTGAGGAGCTTGCGGATGATGTGTCAATCGCTGCCAGTATGCCTCGAAGAGGAAGTTCTCTACCTTTGATGAGATAATGAAAAGGAGAGAGAGTGCTTGGAATTCTTTAACAGGGCCCTGTTCCATGGGGCCTTATGAAAGGGGTCCATGTTCACAAACCTTTTTTTCATTTTGTAAAAATGTATATGAATCTATTTATTTTCTAAATCCTTTTATGATATTATATGTATGTCCTTTTCACCTTCCTGATCTTTCCTTACTTTGCATTTGTAGAGGCAGCCTCTGCACAAGCGATTGTCACTGGCGTCGAAGGGCCGAAGAGACATCTCCTCGAGCAGGAGTTCTTTTTGGCACAACCGAATGAGCAGGCAGTTGCCTAATTTTGGCTTTATATGGCGATTTGGTCTCTCGCACCAAGCTGTTGCAGGCATCCCAATTTTGAATGACCACAAAATGCTTGCTACACTATGCTCGTGCATATATATATATATATGGACATGGAAGCGAGCATGCCCCAGTCAATCAGACATGCGCAGGACGACGACTTGTGTGGCTTTTGGGACCGAGTGTGGCGCTATGCTGGGTCAGTTGACCATCCAATCATAGTAGCCATATGCAAGTTTTTTAACCTCATGACAACAAGGAAAGTATGCTTCATGTGCAAGATCGTGTTTGATGTCTCGCATGTCTCAGGTGACGAGAAATCCTGGTCTCACAGAGGATCACGACGAGGCGGTCCTATTTCGTGCTAAAGCTGATGCTTCGGAGCTGGTTTCATGGAGGTATGATTCCAGCTTCCCCTGAGCTCGAAAGCAACGAATTACATGCCGACATGCCAACTCTTTGCAACTCTTGGTCGATGGCGATACATTCCTTGGTGGGAATAAGCTCTTACTCAACACTAGCTGCCACTAGCTAGCCTTACAAGGAAGACGTTCAGACGCCGTACCACCCACTGTCCTTGACAGGCCCGCCGGGCCAGCAAGGCTTCAAGCAAGGCTATGGCAGTATCTCAGCTGCCTCTACGATTGTTCATTGCGGCTGACGCGTCCAAGCTTTTGGTTGAACACATGAAACAGCTTAGCTTGGCTTCATGTCGGCAAGGTTCGGGGCACGGCCGGTCGTGTTCACGACGCCGAGGTCTATGCCTCTGTACCTTCTATGCAGAGCTCGTTGGCACAGCCAGCTACTTAGTGTGTTTGGCCTAGCTAGCTTGCCAGGTCTTTCTCCGGCTTATGATATCAAATAATATGTTGTCACCTTCTTTCAGCAGCCCATCCCACATCCATTCATTTCAGGGGACTTGATGGGGTCCTGGAACAAAGGCCCACATCCATGAGAAGATAGGGCTGATTTTCCCGCCGATTACAGTGATGTTGACAGAGCGGCATCTCTCAAGTTTGTGGCACATCCGCCTGGATGTTTTCATGTATGGTCCAAGAGGCTCCCCGCACATTATACAATTGGTAGCTCCAAGTATTGTTTCATTATTCTTTTTCATTTTATATATTTAATTGATTGGTAGCTCCAGGCTCTCTCGTTGCTTGCAGGCCACAGCATCGGCGGAGGAGCTCCTCTCGGTCCTCGCCCAACCCCAACCCAAACACGCCGGCGCCCAAGCAGACGACCGTTGTTGCTCATTGCTGCCCCTCACTCATCCACTGCTTACACGCCCACGATTTCGTCGCTTGAATCATTTTTTAATCTTCGTAACCTTGACCAGCAGTGGTTGTTGGCAGACGGGTGGTGAAGCACCAAATCTATGCAAATGTCAAATTTCTGTCTCAATCTGGATTCCAGCTTCCCGGAGATGTGGCACCTGAGGCCTTCCGCGACAGCCATGGGTGCCCTCTTCGGGACGGTCTTCTCCAAGTCGGTGGGGCGTACTTTGCTGAAGCAAACCATTCTTGTAGTGTATATTCAATCCAATCCCAAAAGCCAAAGTTCCTCAACAGTCTAAGTCAGGCTCCAAGCCTCCAGAGCACGGCACAAACAGCGCTGCCTCCGCAGCTGCCTCCTCAACTGCCTCCGCAGCTACCTCCAGCACTGCCGCCGTCGCCGGTGCCGCACGTCGCTGAGAGGGTGGAGGGCCCTCGCACTTCAGGCGCCTGCAGCGCCAGTTTCAGAGGAATTGGGATCTGGATGCAGTTTTAAATTGTTTCAACACTTTTTAACATTTAGAACTATTGCGACCTTAATTTGCTCAGTCTTGGTTGTGGAAATCCTGACACGAGTCGGACGAGTCGCAGCAGTTGTTAGCAAGGAAGCCTATTGACACCCTTGCGTATGGGGCGAAGAACACATATTGCTTCAGAAACTGCACCCAAATGGCGGTGATGGGGTGATTTGTTTCAGGCACCGACATAGTAGGTTGGAGGTCATCGCTAGTAGGTTGGAGGCCATCGCTATTAGGTTTCTAGAAAATCAAACAATGCATTCGTCTCAAACAGTCACTTGATATGCTCGAAGTTCCGAATTAAGATGCTTTCGTTTCGTGGATGTGGTAATTCATTTTTTACACACCTCACTGTGTTCTAGACCGGTGTTGGTTTGCTGATGGGTGCATGCTTTGTGGATAGTCTTTCGTACATAACCACCCTCTGGCACCCCACGATGTGGAAGGGCTGTTAAGGGGCGAACGTCGGATCGATCGCGAGTTGGTGTGGTTCCGTAAAGTCATTTTTCTCAAACAAATATATATGATTATATTCTTTTCAGAACACCTCAGCAGGTATTGATCTCTCTGCCTTTGAAGCGCAGATGCGGCAGCTCGAGGAGTTGGCAGAGCATCCATTGGCCGCCATGTCTGCCATCCAAGTTTTTTTTTGGTGGTGAAAACACCTCCAATAGAGTATCATCTACAATGTAGTATCATCTACAGATCTACAGCTGCTGTGACAACTGCCAGCTTACACTGGCCTTCAGCATCTGCGTTACAGTTGGGGAGTTGAGCTTGAAGTATCCCACATACACAGGCCTCCAGCTGCGAAACGGGTGGCCGCATAACCGTCTTCGCGGACTCCACAGGAGCGCTGCGAAGATGCAGAATTAAAGTTGGAGACCTGCCAGGGAGCCCGACCAGAATGTGCTCGACCAGAAATACGCTACACAGACTAGACATGATTGTCCCACCTGAGCTGTTAAAGGAATCTTTCCAGGTCTGTTCTGGATGTGCTGGTTCCACAAGGGAAAGACACATGAGCCACGTAAGCACTGCAACATTTACGTGAGGTGCATTTTACTTCTGCGACCGTTCTGTTAAGCACGTTTGGTACCGGACACCTCGAGACCACGCCGAATGGTTGCACGTTTTCTGCAGCCAAGCTGCGTGACTTATAATTGGTGTCTATTGAGCAACTCTGTCTCCAAAGATTAGTACCCTTTCAATGGATCTTTTTCGTATTTACAAGTGTGGACAATTTTGATATGCTTTGGCGCATAACACACTGGCCCACAACTTGAGACAAAACAAGCTGGACTTGACACTGAGCGCATCCTTAACCAACGGGCTTTGATCCGCTTCACCTTTTGAAAGATCTAACTTGTGCTTCCTGGAATGATCATTCCACACAAATGTGAAACAATCCCAAAGATGGCATCCGCCTTTCTGGAGAGTGGATATGCTTGCGGTCAAGATCTTGGCTTGGCGCTGGCGTTTGCAAACTCAAAACTGCTTGGAACCGGACCATCGTATCCTAGTAGCGTAAGGCCAGGAGCCCCTAGTAGCGTCCTCTTGCTCCTGGAGTCGGAGTGTTGGAGTGGAGCGGTTTCTCCAAGGCACGCAGCACTTGGAGAACTGCAAGGCGGAGCTTGAGGTTGTGGAGCACGAGCTTGAGGCCTAGAACGGGGAACTCGACCAGCACAATGCGCCTCCGGAGCTTCCAATGGAATCCAGTCATTTTGAGTCTTTCGAGTCTTTCGAGAGCCTTCCATGCCTTTTCTCTTAGGGTTTAGCTGGGGGTAGGTTGTGCAAGTAGTAGGAGGAGGAGTAGCAGGAGGAGGAGGAGGACGAGGAAGAGGAGGAGGAAGCTACTAGAATCTAGAAGCAAGCAGAAGACCCTGGCTCCGTGATTTTCAGGGAAATTAACCACAGTTCAAACATGTTCAAATTGTGTTGAAATCTGAAGTGCAATTCGGAGAGCAATTCCTGGTGCTTGGTGGTGCTTATATGTGCTTATACTATTCAATACCTGCACGCAGTTCTTGTGCTGCCAGGATGAGCGAAGAGCGCACACCGCAAGCGAGGCCGAATCAGGGGGCTTCTGAACTCGACCAAGACGACCACCACCATGTGTCAAATTCGGGGCAGATTCTGGACCTGGATTCCCAAAGAAAGCCTTGGTTTACTTTGCCAGCCACAACTCCCACGATTTGGCAGTTCAGCGAGTTGGACAGAACACTTGCAGGGCAGGAGTGACAACTGCTGGGCCCAAGCATTGGCCTCTGCTCTTAGAAACTGTACGACACGACCTCCAAGCATCTCCCCCCAGATTCTTTGGCCTTCTGTTTCGCTTCCAGGAGAGGATTGCCCAACTTGAAGACTTGAGTGCCCAGCTTCAGGTTGGGATGGAGTAGCACCGGCTTGAAACCGAAAGAAAGTGCTCCTTTTTGAAGGAAGTGCATGCTTACAAGGCTGCAGGCTGACCCACTCTTCCCAGAATTAGTTTAAGGGAAAGTCTACAGGAAACCCACCAAAACTATGGGTTTCCTGCAGATTTTTCCTTAAACCCATTCATTGAACTCTTTCATGAACCCTAGTGTGCATGGAAACTCCTTGGTGTTTGTGAAGAGAGGATGTGGCTGTAGCCTGTAGCTTAAAGTACCAGAGTGCGGGTGGCCAACGAACTGAGCTGCACTCATCACCAGTTGTTACTCAGTTGTTCATTGGAGGAGCAGAACCTGGGCTTCATCAAGACTTTCGAGGAGCAGATCGAGCCAGAGCCCCAGACCGCTCGAGTGACCGAAGCTGAAGAACGAAGGGGTCGACGGTCCTCGGAAGCTTGGCGTTTTTCCACATTCCTGGCTGAGAAAAATGAACAGATGCAGAATCGTGAGGATTCTAATGCCAAAAGCAGAACTGCCTTTCTGCCAGGCATGCCAGAAGAGAAATCAAGCTGGAGGCCCGCGTTCCGGCTGTGACGAGCAAGCATTGGGAGGTGTATCTGCTTTTGAACAATGACCGCTGAACATTTCCTGGTGTACAATCCATCCGAAAGAGAATTTCCCAGACCAGTCAATCACTTTCACTGCAGGCCCCCTGCACCTGCGTCACACACATTGTGCCTTTTGCGGCAGGTCCAAGAAAGCTATCAAGCTGTGCTCGACAGCCAATCCAAGAAAGTTCACGAGGACTGCGGTTGAGAACATCAAACATGTCACACTCAACCCTTTTTGTGTTGTTTTTGCAAATATGGCTCAATATCAGAGTCCTGTTTTCATTTGCAAGAGTCTGTCATGTAAAGTATATAAACCTTGCCTAGCCAGTCCCCAACTCGTGGAAGGCCGATGGGCAGAGCAAGAGAATAGAAGGGCAGCTGCGGGTGGCCGTAGACCTGGCACATTGATTTGGGACAACACATGACCTGCTTGATTTGATCACCACAGGAGATGGTGTTTCGAATCTCCTCTCGCTGTCATCAGGGCAATGGAGAGTTGGGGCTTGAGCAAACCCCTGTTGGACCTGATGCATCCCTCTATGACTCTACGAGGAAGCTTGCTAAGAATCTGCCAAGAGTTTGCGTTCCGTGTTGGCTTCCCTTCAGTGATAGTTTTGCCAGGTGGGTGGCTTTCTTGGATCTAGCATTTAGGAATGGAAACAACTCCGGCACACTCTTTGGCAGTCCAAGAGAACAGATTGGTGAAGGGCTTGTGTTATGCTTTTACTTTTGGGATTCCATTCGTTCATTTCAAGAGCTTGTAAACGATGCCATGCTCAGACATTACGTCGATCCCGCTTGTGGTGCGAACTTAGCCAGGAAGCAAAGATAAGCCAGCTAGAATCGGTGCGGCTCTCAGCATGCTTGGAGTTGCCTCAGAGTGATATGGGCATCCTGTATCTGGGGAAGCATTCATAAAGAAACTCTAAAAGGCCTCCCAGATTGATAGATTGATGAGAATTTGATGATCGATGATGATTGATGCACTTCATTGGCACTTCACTTTCATAGTCACTTTTTTTGATTCTGGCAATAGCCACGGCGCTGTGGCAGGCATTGCGAGTGGAACGTGGCAATGCGCAAAGATGTGAGGTCGGTGCTATTGAGGGTTGAAGCTCCAGCTGCCAAACTCTGGTGTTGGAGATTAGTGGACAAAAAAGGACCTTCGGACATGATGTGGATGTGATTGGCAAGAACTTACTCACTTGTATAATTTATAATGAAAATAGTATACAACAATATATTGTATATCAAGCAAGATGTGAAGTCGAAGTCCTTTGCATTTCCTTTGTGGTGTGCGGCGGGCCTGCACATGTTCTGGCTCAGTCCTTTGCCTGTTCAGGCTGCACTTGCAGGGGAGCATGCAAAGATCGAGGAATTGACTGCTAAAATCCAGAGCCAGGAGCAACCCGCAGAGTACTTGCTGATGGTTTGATACTGTCATTGATATCTCATAGCAACTGCCTTATATACTATAATCTACACTATATAGCTGGAATTGTAAAATGCACACACTGCTGGCATGTGTGCCTTCTGACCATGAGATTGTTCTGGTTTTCTCTCCAACTTGCTCCAAAATACATACAGGCTCACTGGCATGTGGTGCAGACAAGTGTCGGCTGATTCAGGCGGCTCGACTGCGGCAGCTGGAATTCTATGCCAACTCATGGTACAAAAAGGTGCAGGAGAGACGGGGAAAGGCAGGAAGGGTTGGGGCAACCAATTGGTGCCGAATGTTGATGGCGACTAGCAAACATTGTTCTTGCACCCAGCACATCCAATTTTGTCGCAAAGATTCATGAAGACCTGCAGGAAAGCCACCACCTGCCCCAAGGCTCACAGAACAAACTACTGTACTGGTATTTACACAGGTGGTTTGCGGACTCCCTGCTTGTAAGACCACTGCCCATAAACACATTTTTCATCAATGATATAATCACCTGCCATGGTGATTTCATCACTCCATTCAATTGTTCGCAAGCTCCCCAGAGCTTACCGGAGCTCCCTAGAGTCGGATCCTTTCTGTTTCGCTTTTGGAGTTGGCCGAAATGGCCTGTGCCTCTTGTGCCTTGGGCCCAGGAGTTGGCCGAGGTTTGTAGCAGCCGGGCCAAGGCCTCGGCGGCTGAGACGGCGTCGCGTGGGCCGAGTCGGCATAGAGCTGGCTCCTTTCTCGTTGCTCTTTGTACGTCGCCAACGAGGCGAGTGAGGCAAGCAACCGAGATCAACCAAGTAACCTTTCCAACGAAGTCAGCGCAGCATCAAATCTCTGCTGGCAACAGGGAATCGGAATATCAGTGAATCGGGGTTCACTAATGATGCCTGATGCACCAAACCGAGCAGTGTCTACTGAGGTGATCACCGAGCCATCGAACTTTTATGCGTCGGGGGACCAAGAGAAATCCAAAAGACCGATTTTGATGGTTCCGTGAAAGGAAAAGACATACAGACAACACATTCACTCCATCTGATTCATGCTTCGCTTGTTGGTTTGAGCATGCTGGTGTACCAACTGCACCACGAAAGCCTCCCATATGCACCACCAAAGAACTCAAACACTGCGTAGGTGCCCTGTGCAGTCACAAAGGCTCGCAGAAGCTCTCACGAAGGTTCCAATAAAGGCTCATTTGGATCATGCTGCTCCCAGGTTCACCATCTCCAACTTCACGAAAAAGTTGAAGTCTTGGCCAAAAGGCGGTTCTCACGTTCGGGGACAGCGTCGCGCACATGGCAAGAGAGCGACCTTGAAACGGTGCTCCGAAAGTCACACGTAGTTGTGGAGGGAACACAAGTGAAACCTGGCATACTGCCAATGGCAAAGGATTGTAAACAGATGTAAAGAGTAAATATAAAAGAGTGTCATTTCAAAAAGGGTCGCTATTTTTGGCTCCTGGAGGCCGCATGGTGCAAAGTCCCGAGTTCCAAGTCGAGGGGTTTGAGACTCAACCTGCTCCAGCTGTACTCAGACTCAAGATACTCGAGCTGCTTGTGTCTCAAGATTAGGGTCAGCATGGATCAGCTTAGCTTCTCACTTGCCGATGCACCACGTCACCACCCAAATTTTTGTATGACAGACAGATCTGAACTTTCCAATGGGAGGGTAAGAGTCAACATATAGCATAAACTCGTTATGCCATTGACAACAATGCTACATGTTCCCTGTGCAAGTGGACACCCCTCCCTTTTTGGGCTGTCGGCATGCACAACAGCAAGCGACGGTGGTGCTGCATTGTCGTGTGCCAATGAGGCTGGGGGAGACGCAGATTGAGTTCTTTCCAGCAGGAGAAGTGAACTCAAGACCTGGCTGGTGCTCGCTCAGGCTTTGCCATGGTCGGGTGACAGGGACCTGGTTGGCACAATTTATGTGGCTACCAAGATGGACAAACTGGAGCATTGAGCAAGCAGTTGGCAGAGAGCACTGACCACAGGCAAAGAAAGGCATGTATGAGTGCAACGAAGTATGCACCCACACTGCCGGCAATGTTGAACCTTCCAAGTTTGCGAAGCAATGAATATAGTATGCAGAGCAACCTCCAATTTGATAGAGTGTCTATGCTCATCCAAGGAACCTTTGCGGTGTTTCAGTGGACTCCTGAAACGAAGCGGGAGCCACGGATCCTGTTCACCGCTCCAGGCTACGGATTCCGGACGGCAGCCGGCTACGCTGGAAGGTGTGGAGAAGCGGGGTTCGTGCATCTGAGAATGGGATTGCCAAGATGCGGCCGTTTTGTGGCTCCAGCACTTGGACCTTGAACGGGTGATACAACACTTTTATTTTTATTTAGTTATTTTGATGTAATTTGCATTAATGTTGACCTCTGATTCATAAACGGGGGTGGCAAATCTCGGAATCTTGGTCTACCCTAAATAATAGAGTTATTCCCAGGTTCCAAGAAAGAATTTAAAACATAAATAACATGATCCCTTACTAAAACAAATACTAAAATGAAAGGGACGAGATAATTTAAGTTAGAAATGAAATGACCCCTATTTATATGTCTTTACTTCTTTTTGAAAATGTGCTAACTTGATTTAGGGTGGGTTTATTAATAAGGGCGGTAACTTGGCTAACATTGTTTCGGGTCCCTTTATTAATCATAGGTCAACATTAGATCTACTTTCGTATGCCTCTTATGCTAGAGTTTTCTAGAAAGATAACTTGACACAGATAGATAGACCTGGTCCTATATGTCCAATCCTCGGATGCTTTTCTGAAGGCTTTCTTGTCCACCCAGAAACTAGGTGGAGCCCTGTTTCATGGCCGGGGCTTGGGGAATCGCCCAAGCAGGATAACTGCCCAACCTTTGTCAAATCGTAGACCTGAGCAGATTTGCTAAAGGCAGACACCGTCAGCCTTCACCACGTTAAAGGTGAGGATCGGAGCAAAAGAGTTCGATGTGAGGGACGACCACTATGACTCCAAGCAATGGCTTGGAGCCTGGTTGGTAATGTTTTGGTGACTCTGAGTGATTGCTCCCAGCTGATCGAGACTCGATTCATGAGCGAACACTCTAGAATCTAGATTTCTTGCCTCCAAGGTCATCCCCTTTTTCATTTCCTTTTTGTTTTCAAAGGAGGGTGTGGGATGTAGAACGAACTGCTAGCCTCTATGGGTTGGATTGCAGCAGTGTTTGGCAGTCTTGATGTCCTTCCCAGCTCCAAGGTGGAACCGGTACGGCATCCAATGCTTGAACTTCTGTCAGGCCTCAGAGGGCGACAATACACCAGTGTTCGCAGGGCCGGTTCGAAAGGTTTGATGAGGCAAAAGGACAGCGCTTTCCTGTTTCAGCACCTTGAAGGAACATGAGAAAGTTTGCTGTTGAATAGCATCTCCAATTTGATTCTTTTCTTTGTCACGGCTGCCTCTGCAGATTGAAGACCTTCTGCTGGAAACCATGCCGGAGTCCAATACCGTGCAGCTGGGCATTCAGGCATGGTCAAGAACGGGGGGGCAACATCGCCGCACCAGGGATCCTATAAGCTGTCATAAAAGGAGTTTAATATAGTTTGTTATGAGGTTGGAGGCCATCGCTACTAGAAACCAAAAAAAAGTAAAAGGAAGAAAGGAAGGAAGGCCTGCTCTTTCTAAAGTAAAGTACGTTGCACACACTTCGATGCTCTCACACCTAGAGCTAGAGCACGAGCCCTTAACTGAGTCAACAGTAGACATATCTTTCTGATAGGAAACACGTGACAAATAAGATTTGGTTTCAAGACAAACACCATTCTCTACTGGTAGCATCTTGCTACTAGTAGCGATGCACCTTGCTACTAGTAGCTGAAGACATTAAGATGAATCGATCCTCCTGAGTTCGTCATATCTGGAAGGCATTTTGTATTTGCGTCACAGGGTGCAGTCAGCTGGTGTTGGTTGTGAAAGGACGTCCAGACCATGTGCTTTTTCTGTCTACTTGGGGTACGGCGTAAGGGTCCTCAAGTAGATTGCCTCCAAGTTTCCAAAGCTTCTGCAGTGACAGTGAAATAGATCAAAAGGTACATCCCCTCGTCATTTTGTTTGCTATGTTCCAGATATTTGTTTGAGAGTCAGAATCGACTAGGTCTCTTATCGAATGTCGGTAGGTCTTGGAGGTGATGAACAAGCCCTCGGAAGTTCAAGCCTCGGATCTAGTTCACTCACTTGCAGTAACTATCCACGTTCACTCGCTTGAGTCTCAGAGTGCTGTTCAGACTGTTCAAGTGTTATTTTGCTCTGGGTTTGCAGGAGCATTTTGTTTGCAAATCTACCAGGGTTGCACACAACCCCCCAGTGGGTCCATACAAGTCTGAAAACAAGTGTGGAAAAATGGTAAACTTTCGCTGAGCCCGCCCAAAAGAGCACAAGGATTTCGTTCTGTAACAAGGCTTAGCACTTGGCACTTGGCCTCTTTGCAACCTACATATATGCTGGACCAGGCTGAGCAGACACCATTCACCGGCTTTGTTGACGATGGCAAACAGGCCCTGTTCAACGGTCAGTCGAGCGGTGAGGTGTCGAGGGGCCTCTATGGCCTCAAGACTCTCGTAGAACTTTTCATCTACAAAGAGAGAGGATACTGTATACCGTATACCTGTTGGTTGGTTCCTGCATACAAGCTTTTGTAGCGCCCAACGTCATGGTGGCTCCTCCAAATATCCAAGCCATCACCGATGCAAGGCGGAGGCCAAGCCCCTGGTGCTCCACAGCCTTCGTCCAGGCACTGCTCCTCAGCCAGATCCTGAGCTGATGAGATGCCAGTCGCAGGAGTATAACAGTATAACAGTTAACATGTAGTCGCAACCCCCACCACGCTTGACTAGATACTGTACCTGTTACATCCTGTGATACCCTCACCCTGAAACAAGAGACTGTCGAAGGTACCAGAATGCTAAACTGAGAACACCCGTGCTTTGCGAAAGGAAAAGGCGGCTTCGCTATGAATGCGTGACTTACGAAGCAAAACGGATTTGTTCGTCTAGTCTGCAAACATCCTAGACTGTAGAACAGTGAGGGATCAGCCCAGGAAGAGAACAAAGGTTACTCGATCGGGTGAGGGCAACTATTGTAATAGCGGTTCGCCATTTTGACCAATGCTGATATGACAAGATGAGGCTTGTGCCTCTTCCGCTTGGCAAACATGTGTCGTCAAGCGACACTGTCGCCTTGACTTGAGGCGTCAAGCAGAGCCACGGCGGCCCTCAGTGGCCCAGGCAGGAATGGTTGCAAGAGTATGCTGAGGTCACTGCTGATGACCTCTCATGGTAGGATCATTGATGATCATTGTGAATATTGCGAATCTCAAGTCGTAAGTTTGATATATTTCATAGTGGGATGAATAACCAGCGGACTCAGGTTCCTGCCCGTCTCCCTGTGAGGTGCCAGGACCCCCACCAGCAGCTACACCAGCAGCAGCAGCTGCACCAGCAGCATTCAGGCTCGGGCAGAAGCCTTTCCAAACGGAGGGAATCGTTCTCCGTGGGGCCTAGCCACGAGAGAGAGAGAGAGAGCGAGAGAACGAACAATCTAGAGGACCTATACAATCAAATTGAAGCAACGGAGTAACACATGTTATTTGCTTCCATACATGTCGCATGCGATGTTAACATTTCTTTTGATTGATATTTCTGTTGCTGATTTGAACACGCATGAATCAAAACGCTAATTCATGCCTCGACATCCACGCAGGGAACCATCCAAGTCCCAGCTACCAAAGCCGGTCCTCGTCTTGGGATTCGATACTTCTGACAGAAGTTGTTGTATTCCTCCGGTGTTTTTTGTGCTTCAATGGCTCGTCTAAGGCGGCCCATGCAGTTGCTGCAGGGACTGCCTCCGCTGCTGCAGCAGCTGCAGCCTTCGCAGATGCCTCAAACTGGTAGCTGATTTGAAAACTCGTTTGAGTTGAAGAATGCAATATCACGCGATGTACACCCAGACAAGAGTTCCATCTCAGGCTCATGTAGGCTTATCAATAAAATCAAAGCACAGATTGTCCTTAGACTCCTCAGATGTGTTGAGACAAGCACGCTCATTGCTCCAAGAGTTCAAGAGTTCAAGAGTCCAACTTCTTGCAAGGCCCAGCACCATCAGAATAACCGGTACGAATCAAATTAATCATATGGTTTCACTTTCATTTCTAGTGGATGATTGGACAGAATCAACCCTTCTTCTAATGAATGAACCATTTAGATTCACCCTGTCGCCCAGGCCGCTGTCAAGAGTGGGAACTTGCCCCCGGCAGTCGCCGTGAGCAGAGGTTTGCACAGGTGGGGTGTTTCGTGCCTGCTGTCAGAGTCACGACCCTTTTTGTTTCTAATAGCGGTGGCCTCCAACCTGCTGTCATTGAGCGTGCTTTGGAATTTCATTGTCGGACGTGTTCTGACCCCTTGACAATTGACAGTGCACGGACATCTGAATCAATTGTGTCAATGAAAGCTTTTGCTGCTCAGTGTTGGCTCTGTTGAAGTTTTCAAAGGTTGCATTTTTTCTGCAACCTATGTAACCTATGTATGATTTGGAGCATGCAATTGCAGGCAACGCAGCCTGGGTGCAATGAGATCAAATAAAGTGACTTGAGAGATCAAATAAAGTGGCTTCTTGGCTTCTCGACGTGGAGCGTCCAAACAGAGATTGTTTGTCGAGTCTATACAGTCAACACATTGGCTTCGTCACATTGATGCTTTTGCCATGCATTCCACTTCTTTGAAGCCTCCTGCGAATGCTGAGTAACTCACACTCGCAGCAGCATGGTTGCAGCGAATTGTTTCACTAGGGGAGGATTCTGCCCGGATGCTTGCAGAGCCGCAGAAATGCATCCACTGAACACTCAGAACGACTTGCTCCCCGGCAAGCACGAAACATCGCAGTCCTTCTCCTGCGCGCTTTCCCGCGCAAGTTGGGCTACAAAGGTTTGGCTCACCGTTGGCCCGGACCTGCAGAATGGCTCAGGTGAAGGCCCATTGAAGCAAAAGGATACAAAAGGCAGATAGAGGTTTTGATTGACCCTGGCTTGATGGCAGGAGCAGAGAGAATTCAAAAGGGAAGAAGCATCATTATCATTTCAGAAGATTAGAACACTATAATCTATAATATAAGACTCTTTAAGGGGCCCTGGTCGACCCATTTTGGCTTTGTCATGTATTTGCATATTCCATATCCTCATGCTCTCTATTCTTGCACTGAGTTTTGCATGGGCTTTGCCAGGCCATCTCGGCTCAAACACTAGGAGTCGGTAGTGGTGGCTTTTTGCTCTGTCGGCACAGCTCTTGGACAGTCAACTGGAAAGGAGGTTTAGAATGGTTTAGATATACCTTGAATCTTACACCTTTAAAACGTGGCTTGCTTCGAGTCCTTTGTGGTATGAGCTGATTCGGCCTATGTGCACAGGTGAAGATGCTGAGGGGCCTTAAGAATACGTAAGTGCCCCAGAGATTGCCGGCAGTAATGTGCCTCCACTCGAGAGATCTTGATTGAGAGTCGATAGAACCTCCTGTTCTTTGCTCAGCCAGGGTGCAGAATTCGAAACAGGGGCTCCGGCGTTGCTGAGGTTGTCCAGATCGGGCACTGGCAATGGCTATGCTGCTGGAAGCGGAGCGCAAGGAGCCTCCGTCATCAATGCCAAGGTACCTGCCAACGCAAAAGAATGGACAAACAATAGGCATTGAGTTTTGTGGGACGTGACCCAGTGACGACTGACTACTCCGTTATTCTATGTTATTCTAATTACATATTTTTTGAAGGATGCCTTGACAATATGAAGGGTTTTGTGCTGGCTGAGGATAGCTTGTTGAGTTTTTTTTGGGATTTACGTTTCCCATGTCTGACAAAGCTGGCAGTTATCATGAGCGGGCTCTAGAATGACTCTAGACCTCATGTTGAGATCTCCTCTGAGGCTGAGGGCAACGAGACTGCCCTTGCCAAGACAGAGAACTCCAGGAGTTTCGTTTGAACATCTGTGAATGGCTTGGTAAGATTAGTATAGATTAGGAGTTCATTTTTAAAACAAACACATTCTTTTTGGGCCAAGTCCAAGGCCGAAAAGATGAGCGCCCACAGATCGAACAAACAGATTATCGCTGACAATCATAGGATCTGTACTATCAACAACCCTGTGCTTGAGAGGACAGATGCAGACGCCACCGGGAAGGAGATTGAGGCCTTTGGGAATGTTGAAGGATCAAAATGAAAGCTTGAAAGACTTCAGTCGACCCATGCCGACATAGGCCCTACCTTGGGAAATTATTTCAAGATGGGAGTGACTTAGTGAAATATTTTTTTATTGAAATAAGTATACAACTAAACGTATTATTCCAAAACCAATCTAGGTGGTGCTAGCAACAAGATAGGTGGTGCAGCATGTGATCCAAGATATTCCGAGTTGTGGTGGTGGGTCCGCACCTAGGTGGTCTCATCTCAGATCTATGTTGGACATTTTATTTTGCACACAGTCTCTCAGTCCATAATTTCATGCGGTTAACTTCAACCAGTAGAATTATATGACTGAGGTGGGTGGTACGGTGGGTGGTTCCATGGTAGGGCGTATACGTCGATCCTAGTTGAATTCCCCAATATATATTTGCGCTCACCTTCAGAAGCACTGAGACGCTCAGCTTTGCACAACATTCACAACCAGGTTTCCTCCTCTCTTTCTTGGAGCTTCGAGGACTGAAGTCCATCATTTTGGGTGGATGTGCAAAGGCAATAAAAGGCACACCATTCCCTTTGACTTTTTTCCAGCAGGAGCAGTGGACGTATGTCGAATCCTTGGGAGTGTGCAAGTTGCCTGGGGAGGACGTGGCACCGGAAGTTGTGCAACGGGTCGTTTTCAGCCGTTTTGTAGCTATCGTGTGCCATGATGGCCTGTTCAAAGCTGCAAGCCCATCCGAAGCTAACGTGCTTAGTGCACTTGATTTTGTTTGCGGAGTATGAATTTGCTTTCCAATCTTTGCAATCGATGTATCAGATGTTGATTTTGCCCTTCGGAACTTCGGGCCACTCCCTTCTGCAGAATCGGATGTGGATCAATGGCCAGTGACCCTCGAGCGTGCCATGCGCACTGGTAAAGAGCCGCTCTCGCATGACACCAGCAATGTGAACGCGGGCTGCACCATGATGTTGCCATCTTTTAGCATCTTACCTGGTGAGTTTGTCGACAAATTTCGGCAATATCAAACCCTATCTTTCAAACCCGGATGGATGTTCGGTTTTTGTTTATCTTGTTTCAATGTCCCGCGCATGTCTGGATAAATTAGCAGGGACGGGACGACATAGGACGAGGCACGGATGACTTAGGCTTTAGGCCCTGAAGTCACATAAGACTTGTGGCATGTCGGCTTTTGCATGAACCATCCAAGCTCCTGCGATCGGATTGGATGCTTCGGATGCTTCGGATGGCAGGAGCACATTTTGCGCTTTTTGGCTGATAGCCTCACCGCCTCACCCCTACCGGCCCCGTGGGCTGGGCCCTCGGAGTAGATCGGACCTGAAAGTGCGCCGACGGACTTATTCTGGAGAGGTGAGGGGGAATCGTTTCAGTGGCTCAATTCTCTCAAAGGAATTGGACAGACAACGTTTGGATGCACAACATCCCTTTGTGTCCCATAGCACCACCTGCCGGACCTGCCAGAGCTCTTTCTTCTTCGCAAAGGCGATGCACCGGGATGAAGAAGGCAAGGTCTTTTACGGCAACACCACCACTGGGGAGACCAGATGGGAGCATCCACTCGAGGCGAGGCGGCCGGTTTCGTTGGCACATGGAGCGATTGCAGTTTGACCGCTGAAGAGATGGAAAGAGTACTTCAAGAGGCTAATTAATTTTTTGGTTTGGAGGTGTGGAGCGCTTTCTGTAGGTAAGCAAATCCGAGAAGTGTGCAGCTTGAGGGTGGGTTTTAACAAGCAATGCTATATCAAGCAATAGTGACACTCCAAATCACTCCAATATGTTCTAACAAAAGTGGTATAGATACACCAACCTTCAAAATTGAACACACTTATAGTGCCATTAGGATGTCTGTGCAACACGGTACTACACATGAATTGACAAACAACCATCCATCCGACAGGATGTGGTCCGCGAACTTGCTGGTGTCTGCAGAGCTACTGAGCCGAAGAACTGGAGAACCCCGGGAACTGTCACTGCGATGACTTCCACGATGGAAACCTTCAATGGGTTTTGCGACGAACATTGGAGCGTACTTGCACCCATGTTGACGGAACCAAGCAACGTTCTTGGCCGGATGTGACAGTGTTTTTGATTTGTTTGTCAGGTTTGCGTGTCCCTCTCACGGGCAATGAGAGAACGCTCAATTGCTGACTTGCGAGAGACATGGGAGGTTCTGACTGAAGCACATTCACAGCATCCAGATCAGATAATAGACTGCCAGATAGAACAACACACAACGGAGAATCTAAATGCTGCACACAATCATATACTGTAATCCTAGCGTTGGTGCTGCGTTTGGTGTTTTGCTGCATAATTAGTGAGCAGTCGGTGTATTTGAATAACTTGTCTTCCACTAAGTCACTAGGTCCTCATGAGCTCATTGCTGGCTTTTCAGGGTAATGTGCTTAGCGAATGTGGTTTCGCAATGCAACCGTTTGGTCAGGGCCATGCAAAAGAGGAGTTTGCTCAGTGGTACAGCGTGAAAGACTCTTCAACCAGCAAAGAGCATCTTGGCTGCCTTCCACAGCGTCCCTGGACAAATATGGGGGTTGTGCTTTGGAATAATTACTTATACTGTATATATATATATATGTATAGATTCTCGATGATTCTCGAGGTAAAACCCTAGTATTTCCATCCTTCTACTTTTCATTTTTACATCTCCCTTTTCCTTGTTCTTTTCGTTTTCCTGTGCCCTTTCCTCTCCTGTGAGAGAGTAACACGAGCAATGCGACCATGAAAAAGTAAATAAATAAGCAAAATCCAGACGTCTGAAGCCTGTTGTTGGCACCGATCTCCCATGTTGGTGGCAGAGCACAGCGCACAAGCCCGCCGAGTTACTACTGCAACTCCCTCACGGGCCAGGCGCTGATCCATGGCACCCTGCATTTTGCTAAGTGGGCTAATCGCCAAAGTTATATCCGCATGCGTACAAGCTACTATATTCTGGCCAGCTGAGCCAAAAGTTTTGGATCCAGATGAGAAACCGGCATGGCCCCAAATTGAAGCATCTCCAAAATTTTATCCAGCTGAACTCTTGAGCCCACTCCCAATCCAGGGCTCTTTCAACGGATAAAGGAGTTAAGGAGCGCAGTATTCTGGTAATGATACGTGCCAGACAATGTGGGAACATCCTGCAGAAGTTCTGCTGCCGGCGTGATGCTCAGCAGTAGAGTAGCAGAATTCTTGTTCCTAGTAGGGATGTCAGGAGCCCCTAGTAGCTTCTTGTTCCTAGTAGCGATGCCAGGAGCCCACATGAGTGTTCGGACGGTTCGACTTCGTTTGTTTTGTTCACCAACATGTGAACATGCCATGGCTGCGATGAGAAGACTCGGACGCTGAGGGCCACTTCCTGAAGCTGAAAAGTGCCGACAGGCGGGGCCGATATCTGAGATCCGACATCTCTAAGGGGCTCATTAAGCCCTTAAAGCTTTTGCCTTCCTTTCTTGCCTCTAGGGGAACTTCTCTAGAGTTGGGATCGGTTATGCCCAGTAGGATCTAACAAGGTGAGGGCGATGCTCTTGGGTTTTGGTGCGAGTGCTACACAGAGGTGGGAGCATGTATAGCATATATATATATAGGTATGTATATATATATATCATATATATGTATATATATTTACCAGGCTACCGCCTGCAGCCGCCGACCCCTAAGGGATAGAACCTTAGCGCTAGCCTTGCTCTATGTTAGCCTTAGCCTTAAGCCTTAGCCTTAGCCTGGCCTAGCCTTAGCCATAGCCTTAGCCTTAGCCTTAGACTTAGACTCAGACCTGACTTTTTTACCTTTCCGGACCCGGGGTTTGTTGTAAAAGGGAGTTGTAGGATTTCCCAGGTATGCGTAGAAAATTGCGAACCTATTTTCTTCCATTGTTGTAGAATTTTCTAGGACTTCCTCTTGTATTTAGGTTCCCAGATTTCACAAAAGATGATTAATCTATTGTTAACCTATTTGATTCTAGTGTTCCCGGCAAATGCCCTGGAATTTTCCTAGGAATGCTCTAGGCTTTGTTTAGATTTTGCGCTGGACGAGGTCCGGCCAGTGCCCGTGGTAACGTGAAAGGCTCTGGTAAGATTTTCGCATGCCTGTCAGGCGCCCGTGTCCGCGCCATGTGGCGTGTTGGTTCTAGGACGGAGCAGCGCAAACGGAAGCTTGGGCAGGTGGTGGCGAGGTTCTCGCGCCAGCGAGGGAAGAGACCGTAGCCATGTACATGCGGGTGGACTTCTGCTGAACCATTACCACCAAAGCAGGTACCCAAAAAGTCGACTCAGCGCCCGGACTTGTGCTGAATCGATCGGTTTCTCGCGATGACCCAACCCATCCTCACCAAAGCAGGTACCCAAAAAGTCGACTTTTTGGGTACCTCCCAGATTTACCATCGGACGTTATCGCTTGCATGAACCCCGTGATGCTGAACCCTTCTCCCCATAAAGGATATCATTGCCTAAGAGTCCAGAAACCATCACCACAGCAGGTACCCAAAAAGTCGACTTTTTGGGTACCTCCTAGATTTACCATACGTGATCTCTTGCATGAACGCAGGTACCCAAAAAGTCGACTTTTTGGGTACCTCCCAGATTTACCATCAGACATCATTGCCACAGAGTTCAGACCCATCACCACCACAGCAGCTACCCAAAAAGTCGACTTTTTGGGTACCTCCCAGATTTACCATACGTGATCTCTTGCATGAACGCAGGTACCCAAAAAGTCGACTTTGTGGGTACCTCCCAGATTTACCCTCGGACGTCATCGCTTGCATGAACCTCGTGATGCTGAACCCTTCTTCCCATAAAGGATATCATTGCCCAAGAGTTCAGACCCATCACCACCACAGCAGGTACCCAAAAAGTCGACCAGAGTTACCGTGCGGGATCTCTTGCATGAACGCAGGTACCCAAACAGTCGACTTTTTGGGTACCTCCCAGATTTACCATACGTGATCTCTTGCATGAACCCCGCGGTGATGACGATGCGAGCCCAGGACCATTTTGGACCGTGCTTATTTTCCCGCGCAGGTCGAGACAAGAGGACATGCAAGAAAATGTTTGGAAAAGCACCTCCTAACATCTAGTCGAAAACGTCACAAAATTTAAGTGCGGCCAAGAGTATTCCTAGGAAAAATCAAGGGCATTGGCCGGGAACTAGCAAAAGGTTACCAATTTTGAGGGGAAATCTGGGACGCTACAAAAGCCTTTGAAAGTTCCATAGGTTAGCAGGGAGAAATCTGGGAACCTAAAAACCAGAAGAAACGCTAGCCGAAAACATAACAAAATCTAGACAAAGCCTACAGCATTCCTAGGAAAATGCCAGAAAAGCCTTTGAAAATCTCATAAACCAACATAAAACGTGACAAAATCTACGAAAAAGCAAGGGCATTGGCCGGGACCATGCCGCGACCAGCCCGGGATTCGAGCCCAGGACCATTTTGGACCGTGCTTATTTTCCCGCGCGGGTCGAGAGGGTGCCCCAAGATGTAAATCAATTGGGATGGCAGAATCTTGGACAATTCCCGGGTCGCTCAGGTAGCTTTCAGGTCGGGATTTTCGTCACTGCAACAAGGGTCCGGAGGGGTAGGGGAGGTAAGGTCTAGGTCTAGGTCTAAGGCTAAGGACTAGGTCTAAGGTCTAAGGCTAAGGCTAAGGCTAAGGCTTAAGGCTAAGGCTAACATCGACAGTCACGCCTCACCCCACGGTGTGGGGTCGGCGGATATATTTTTTTTCGGAGCAGCAAAGACAGGTGACGAGTGACGAGTGTCAAGGGAAAACAGCTGTTTGCATCCGGGCCAATGTCTCAACAGCGTGGATGGGCAACACATCATTTTGTATTTCTACGCACTATGCAAACCCTGAAACATCATTAACCCCACTAAGATGAAACACCACAATGGTGCCAAACCATGAAATCTGGTTCCACATAGATGTGTGTTTTTGTGGCCCACGCTTGCCGAAGGCTTTTAGATGAAGCCTACCTCCAAGACCTTGCGTCCCTTGGCACTGGCCTTAAGTCAGACACCTGTAATTCGAGAACATGCGGTTAAAAAAGTCTTTTGTTTTCCATTCAATTCTGTAATTTTTTTTCTTTAGACCTTCAGACTATTTGCGAGTCGCAAGGAATGTTTTGATCAAAAGATTTGTCAATTATAGATTGGAGAAGGGAATTCTTCCACGTTATGACATTCGTCCATGTTCTATATAGTGTGACCTGAAGCTTGCCAAGTAAAACTTGAATGCCCTCGATTGCGGCTGACGGCAATAGGAAGCACCCTCAATGCGAGCACCGGAAGAAGTTGGAACTTAATGAAGCGCACGCCCTGAGCTCAGTGATTGGTCGGTGCTTAGACCGGTCTCTCCCCGGGTCGTCCGATTGCCCATGCAACAGAGTTTTGTAGTGTTCTGTAGAGCCCCCATCAAGCAAGGTTCAAGGCCGGTGCAAGATTTTGTTCAAGGGTTCTCAAGTTCAAGGCACTACACAAATTTCGTTACTACCTTTTGTTTTGTGGAGTTAAGCTGAAACTAAGTGATGCTTGAACAATTATTAGCTTCGATAAATTATTATATAGGCAAGACAAGAACCACAGCAACATTTCAAGCAAGGTTGATACAAGCGACTCGCAAGTAAAAGACAAGCATCAATGCATGTAGAGCGGGACAAACTCAAGGTTTGGCAAGTGATACTGCAACGCATTCTTCCACCGGCCAAGCCAAAGGGTTCTGTGGAGGAGGGTGCTCTTGACATTGTGCACGCAGTTGCACAGAGTACAGCACGAACATATTCAGAGGCCATATCTTTTTAAAACCGAATCTGCAGTTTTTCTTTCTTCATGCAAGAGCGGCACAACATGTGTCGAGGGCCGGCGCCAAGAGAGGTTTTCCTGAAAAGGTCTTTTTCCTGAAAGGAGTTTTTTTACCAACAAAATACACCAACAATGGAGAGGAAAGAACATCACAAGGAATCACAAGGGCCCTTATTAAAACCCTTATGAAAGTGCCCTTACCTATCGTCATTTTCTGTCTCATTGTTTGCGGGAATGGACCGCCACTTGCAATTTGGTCTCGTCTAAGGCTCGAGTCCAATGCTTCCGCATCCACGGAGGCGTGTTTGGCCGTTCGTTTTGTCACGTTTTGGGGGAAAACTGGCAACACGGTTGTGACACAATATATAGTAGTTCGCTTCGCTTTGTGAACCTCGAAATCAGTGAGGACATGTGACCTTGCCCAAGTCGATTTTTATTCAAGGAAGATTCAAAGAGTTGAGAATCGGCCAAGCTTGCGATTTTTATCCGTTTACAGCAGGATCGGCTGCGCGTTTTCTTGAACTTGAGAAGACATCATTGTCACCGGTTCTAGTTGTACTTAGTAGCAAAGACGCTTTGTGTCACTTCATGTCACTTCCGTAGAAGGGTCACACCGAGGCTGTTTGGATCCGTTCTTTTGTTGTCGTGGCTCGGGTGGTAGAAGAGGATGACGTTGATCACCCACAACCTCAGGCTTTGCATGTAGACATTTGACATGAAAGCTACTCATACTAGAACTGTGTGCTTTGCTACAATCGTCAGGCCGGGTTGAATGAGGAGTCGGCGAAGGCCATAAAGGAAGAATTGGCGACTTGTCATTCACAGAGCATCAGAGGGACCTGGATTGAAGTCAGTGGCTAGTGTGCACGCGTTTGGAGCTGCTGAGTGAGAGATTTGTCACAAGGGGTTCTCGGGGGAATAGCTTTCCGTATTTGTCATTTAGCCAATACTTGCATTGCAATCTTTGCCAATCTGTAGCTGTGTGTCATCCGGTGTTTCGACTTTTGGATACTTTTGGTGTGTTATTGCCCCGGAGATGTTTCTGTTAAGGCCATGAGGAACTTGGAGCTGCAAGCAGCACGAGAGAATGAGAAAAAGGCTTGGTGGCGGTTGAAACGTTCCGATCTGTGGGGCATTGACAGTCAGATTGATTCAGTTCCATTGGTCACCCCGGCTCCTACACTACGCCACCGCGCAGGTCAAGGCTGACTTTGACGCCCTTGTCGCACGATTTGAGGAGCACAAAAAGCAGCTCAGCCAAGAGAATATTATATATTACATGATGTGAGCTGTGCCTCTCTCTCAATCGGCTGCAAGTAGTACTTGCTTTATGTAACAAACACTAAACAGCTGAACATTTGGAGGATAAAATAAGCCCATGATTTGTCGACACGTGTACCGGCCAAATCTGGGTACTGATAAGACACCAGATATCCACCAGGACAAACTTCTGCGGATTCAGCGGTGGGTAAGCTACCCACAACAAGTTGTTTAAATCCTTCCACAACTTTGGTGACGCTTTAAGCTCGCGAACCGCTCTCTGAAACAGGTCCATGTCTGAATCATCCAGCAGGCGCAAAGAACTTGAGGCGCATGCGGTTAAACTGACATCCTGCTTGCTCTACAAAAGGCTTATCAAGTACAACCTTGCAGATGAGGTCCAACAGCGAACGTTGCAGGTGGTGCTTGTATACATGGCCTCCTGCCTGTCAGGCTGAGCTCTTGCAGGAGCAACAAAGATTAGCTTCTGCATGTGGCCAAGACAGATTGATGAAAAGTGCACAGCAAGTTGGAGAGACTGTCTGGAAGGAAGAATAACATATGTACCTGCCATGGTTTCCATGTGTTGGGCACAGGTTCCATGTCTTAGGGACAGGATCTTTGCATCAGAGAGGATCTATTTCTGAGAAGGTTTGACACTGATAGCTGGCTGCATAAACTGGAGAGGACAATTTGAGTATTGTCACCCACCCCCACCTTGGACGTATAGCTCCGCAGTTGGCAACTTCCAACAATCACGGACGAAGAGTGCCGATTTCCCGAGGCCTTGTCAGAGTGTGAAGCCTGGAAAAAGCAGGCGGATGCTGTTTTGGTAGTCCTAGTGAGGCTTACTTCAGGCATCGGAGAGATTCAATCCCTGTTGGGACATACTGAAAGCTGCCGCACCAAAGCCTATGCAACACTGCTATCTGATCCATCTGAGGATTTATTTTGAATCTATTGAAACTAAAGATTTTGTTGGTTCAAGGTGGGGCTGCTGGGCGAGAACCTACCTAGAGCCTAGAGTGTTTCCTTTTTTGTTTTTAAAACAACACCAACGACCTTCGAGCCACAGGCTCAAATCTCCACAGTTTGGACAATTCTTTCTGTGAAGGTCACCACAGTCGCAATTGCCCGTCAGACGCGTCGAATCTTTCATAGGCGACCAGCAAAGACTCTGCTGGTGCGGAAGCGATGCAAGAAAGGATTGCCTTGCAGGAGGGCTGGGCTTTGGAGCATTTGCGAGACGTGTGGGGTGCTCCTTTGTTCTGGCATCCTCCATCACAGTGTGGGGTAAAGTTAAGTGACCTTTTGAAGTTTTTATTCTTTTCTGCCTCAGCAGGAAGCTGTAGGGCACTCTTCTCATCGACGACATCTTTGCTAGAAGATACTGTTGGGTTGCACGGAGGTTGAACTGGATGCACAACGACAGCGAGCAACAGAGGCTTCGGGGGGCTGGAGCAATGCTTCAGCGGATTTCGTGTCGAGGGGCTGAGAATGGGCGTGTGGGAACCGAAGGAGCGAGCGACTCAGCAGGAAGCACTTGTTCCTAATAGCTTCTTGTTACTACTAGTAAGGCACTTGTTACTAGAAGCGATGCACTTTG
>CAXAMN010003291.1:110673-180495 GCA_963970005.1 Durusdinium trenchii
TTACTAGTAGCGATGCCAGGAGCCCCTAGTAGCTTCTTGTTACTAGTTAAGTTTCCCTAAAAATCTAGAAACCAAATCATTAGTGCGAGCGCTTCTTCAAGGAAGCTTCGCCCGCCCCCGCCGCCTTTACGGCTTCGGGGGGGAGCTTCCTTGAAGAAGCGTGAGCTGTCCTGCATCCTAAGTATGTAGCTAGTAGCTTCTCCCTTACTAGCTTTGACAGCTTTGCTTTGATTGGCACCAAGGGACAGCACTTGGGGAATTGGTAATGTTTTTGCTCATCACACTTCCTTTTCATCACCAATTTAGATGCTGGGCAAGCACTGTTCAGCATTCTGTTTGACAAAGACCCCAAGCATCCCAGGATGTTGTTTGCCCTGTGTTGAAACTGTTGGACATCATCCTGATCCAAATGGTCATAAATGGACACACCCACCTCCTTCACATCCATATCCAGCATATTTCCACAGATGTAGACAAACACATGGTACACAGGGACATGCAAATGTTTGTAGTGGCCAATTGAAGCGCCACTCTCCCAACAAGCTCCTTCTCTCCTCCTCTTTCTCCTCTTTCTCCTCCTCCTCCTCCTCCTCCCCCTCCCTCCCTCCTCAACAGCAGTAGCGACCGCCGCCGCCGCCTCCGAGGGTTTGTGTTCCCTCCTTTGTTCATGCGAGTGTTTGGTCCACCGACCCGGGCAATCCGGGTAGCTCGAAGGTCTGCCCTTCTTCACCAATCGCTCCAAGCTTCAGCGGCTCGTCAAAGCCGAGCAGGCGTGTCCGGTCTGCTTTGGGCGTTGAGACTTGGCGTAGATGGCATAGATCTGTGGAGTGCAGAGAGGGGTGACTTCGGTATGTCGTTTAGTTATGGGGAGACTCCCCAGAACCCGCACTCGGGCTGAACTTGATCGGGTGCTTATGGTGTTTTCATGTGTTTTCATAAGTTTAGACAAACCATGACAATCCGGACACATAAAGGACAGACCCATCCTCTTCAGTTTCTTGCTGGGATGTTCCATAATTGGTGTGAGAGAAATCAACGCAGGACCAGAGCTATGTACAGTGCGCGCTCCTGTCGTCCACATCTAAATACTCCAAAGCACAGTCGCACACACACACACAGACTTGACGAAGAAAGGGTCGACTCGGAGGCCTTCCTGGAGCGGGCCGATGCCAGCGAGGCGTGGTCGAGTCTCACACAGAGCTAAGTCGGACCAGCACCATTGTTTGGTGGTTGCCTGGGTCGTTGATCCTTGGAGCTTTTCCTAAAAATCTTTGAACCACCTGAATAGCGTGAGCATTGCTGCGTGCTGCGTCCAGTAGGTATGTTGTCGCTTTCTTGTTAAGCTATGTTTAGCCAACCTTTGCATAATCAAGTAAGGGCGGGCTAAAGTCGGTGTTGGATCTCTTCGGTTCTGGGAGTGGGTCCGGTCCTGGGCACTGCAAGCATGGCAGCCTGAGGCACAGAAGGTCACGAGCAATTTGCCATATTTGAACAACATTGCCCCTTGGATATTCAAGCGGAAAGTGGCCCAAATAAACATCGGCCACATTTGAGAAGTGGAAAGCTGGATGTAGGATATATATATATAATTTCGGATGTTTGGCTTGATATCTCGGGTTTGTGTGACATTTAGCTAAGCGCAACGCAAGCGCTTAGAGCACCAAGCTGAGATTGCCAATGGTCCGTGGCCCTAACAAGGAGAAACCTAGATTGCATGTCAATGTGTGGATCGATATTTTTCTCCGTAGTTTTTGATTGCAACCGCTTCTGGCTGATTGGTTTCTCTGAAATCTGATGAATGGAACCCATGGACAGCATGCAGGTGTGAATCGCCTGTTTGAGGATTTTCCCGGATTCAGCAAAAACACAGAAACTTTCCTGCATCAACCAGAAGAGAAAGGCTTCCCGGTTTAATGAGTTTAATGTGACATCGCCCAGTTTTGTCATAGCGCTATAGCGCTATACTGCATCTTAGGTGAGGATGTGTGAAGCGGTGAACGCCTGCACCGTGCTACACTTGGATGCGGTGCTGAAGCGCTTCACTGCTGAGGAGGTCGCTGCACCGGTCACTGTGGAGGTGGTTGCCACCTTTCCGTCAGGTGCCAATTTGGGACACCATGAGACCTGGGCGGGGGCGCCGGGTTTGCAAAAGGGGGTGGGGGGGGGGGGTATCTTGTGTATCTAACCTTGGGATTCATGATATGTATTTGGGATGGAGGTGGCATGCTAGGCCCCAGGTTTGTGATTGACCGTGGTATTCAACTGGAGGTTGAAGCAGCTCAGAAATCCTTATGATGCGTACATAGACACTTTTGTATGGCTTTCTAACTGCAGATGGTGTGAAGACTTTTTCAAGCGGTTATACTATACACATACATTCTTTGCAGGGCAGGGACCTTATTTTTGATTTTTTCTTCCAAGACAAGGATTCGAAGGTTCTTGTGTTGACCTGTATTGTGTGTTCAGGTTTGACCCAACGATGACTAGACGTTGGTGCAAACAGGATTGGCTAGCGGCTAGCGTTCAAGAGCGTTACTTTTGCCTTCCTCCTGACCAGACTTTACTTTTTGGGCAATTCTTGCTGCTGTAAAACTCTCCCATCGTGCAATACGCGGACTTTGCAGCAGGTGGGCGATCTTGGATCAAGTGCTTCGGACAAAGTTCTGATTATTCCCGTGTGCGAGATTTGGCTGACTGCTGCTCCCTGGTTTATGTTTTGAGATTGAGTTTTTGATGTGTCCTATACTGCATTATAAGCGTACCATACCGTTCTCTAGGTAGCACACCCACTTCTGCTTTGACAGACCTATTTGCGTGCAATGCGCAACTTTGGGAACATTCTCACACGTTTCGTTTTGTCAAGCGGCCGATTTGTCAGCCACATTTTTGGGGCATCTCAGGCTTGAAGCTCTCAGCCCTCAGCTTGGAGGGCTCTCACTTGTCTCTTGGCAAAGTCTGAGCTGGGCACGGCGTCACTGTTTGTCTTCTGGATGTCATCATAATATGATATCATATGTAAATAGATATGTCCAGATTCCATATGGTCGAAGACCGAAGAATCTAAAATGTATATAGACTGTAAACAGTTGTATTCCATAGCAGTTCAAACACAATACTGCATTTGGCTCTTTTTATCATCAAAGTCCCCCAAAGTCTGCTTCGCAAATGAGGCGCCCTCGGGTTTGCTTCCGCTTCTTTGGCGGCTTGCCAGAGGATTTGCGGAAGGAGCTGGCGGAACAGGGCGTGGACGTGGCGGATGGTGCTGTGCCGCCCAAAGAGGACCTGTGCCTTTGGTGGCAGAAAGGCGGCGTTTGGCGGCATGTCGCTGAGGGGTGCAGCTCAACCAATTTGGGACACACCGGTTTGGGTGCCACTTGGTGGTGTGCCCTGTTCTTGGTCCACATGCACGTGGGTTTCGGGCGACTCCGTGTCCCCAATTGGGTCACCCAGGCCATTGGATTTGGATTTGTATTTGTGCCGCTGATAAATTTTGGATAACCCAAAACTCTCTAAGAAAGGCACCCGCCATGGGTTTAGATGGGTTGAGTCGATCGAGATGGACAGATTAGACAGCCTTGGATTGATGAGTAAAAGAGGGTGTACCACAGTTGGAGTCAGAACCAAGAACCAGGACCTGAAAAGACGAGATCCACCCTGAATTTTACTGCCCACATTGCATCCTTACAGTAGATCCTTGCAACGTTGCCATCACGGCTATGTACGGAGGCAATAAGACGCAAGTGTAGCAAAAACATCTGACTTTCTACCAGCACCACTTCAGCACTCCTTTGCACCAAGAAAAGGCAGAGTTACAACTCTGTGAACATGGACATCACCGCCCTCATCGCGCTCACCTCAAACCTATCTCATGGTGAGGCCAGACCTGAGTTTACCGGCAGTCCGGCAGTCCTGTTGAACGCCTTTCTATGTATATATATATAATTACTCTATTGTACTGCAATATTTCTTAAGCACACTACGTAGACCATCAGAGAGTGGCTCACTGTTGCAGGATATCAGAGCCACCCTTGAGAACTCAACAGAATTTGGTTTTCACGAGCCTGGTTTGATTTTGAAGCGTTTATATACTTGCAGTCAAGACAACATGTCTTTACTGTATTGCAAAATACTAGTCGGCTTTGTCGGCTCTCTTTTCTTGATGGCTCTCTTTTACCTACCATGTTCGTGTCAGGTTGGCTGGTCATTCGAGGACGGAGCGCTTCAACAGCAGGTCCTCCGCCTCCGCTCCGCTCTGCGTGCTCCGCCTCCGCTCCGCCTCCGCTCCGCTCGGCTCCGCTTTTTTCTTGCAGGCCCTCCAGGAGGCTGAGGAGCCTGTCTTGCAAGAGCTTCATCAAATGCTGGAAGGCAAAAGGCTAGTGGTTTCTTCCACAGCTTTGCAGACCTATCATCGGCTGGTGAGGCAAATGGGCGGAGAAGAAGACCCTGAGCCGCAATCCAATTGAATGTCGGCCAACCTTTGAGCTTGTTCGGAATGTGGTACACCTATGTAGGAATAGCCGCTCTTCATTTAGACAGAGGAGAGAGCAACACATTTGCAAGTCCTCAACACTGCGACATGCAAGACGTGTGGTAGAGGATACCCATTCAAGGGCCTAAGGACATCCAAAGACCAAGATCGCCAGGGTGGGGGGAAGCGCGTTGAAGTCGTGGAGACACTAATAATTAATAGCTTATCTTTTGACTTGCTGACATAACTGTAGTCATCCGATCATCCGACTACTTATATAATCAAATTGGTAAACGCGCGCGGACTTGAAGAGCTGCTACCAAGGAATTGGCACGGGCAGAAAGGATAGCTGCTGCGCTGACTGTGGTGGATGCAGCTCCCAGTCAGCATGGCTTAATATAGACTAAATCTTGTTCGACCGTCGCACTGGGGGCAGATTGACAAGTGTATTTCTCGAATATACGAATCCAACCAGCATTCGGCACACACTTCAATTAGTTTGGTTGTCGCACTTTCATCGACCGCCAACTGCTCAGCTGTGCTACCCAGTGGGAACCAGACCAACCAGCAGTTTGAGGTGCCACCTGAAGGGCTGCGAACCTCGAAGAAGGTCTCACAAGCTGTCTTGGAGGCAACGTGGCGTTTTCCTTTTTGTCGCTTCGATAGGTCCTGGTTCAAATGTAGGTGGATCTTTTCGGGCGTTTTGGAGCTTGGCCTGGGTGTGAATAGTAGTAATGATAATGAACCAATACCCATGTTGTGGACAAGCAAAGGTACTTAGAGACACTGACACTGATTTCTCTTTGTCTCTATATAATCACTCACATAACTTGTAACAAATATCTGAAGATGTCCAGTGAAGGTGTCATACATGGAATGGTCTTAGGAGCTTGGCAGTTGCCAACTTGTCTGACCAGTAACGTGCATCACATTTTGCGCTCTGAGATTGTCGCCGTGGGCTACCAGCATGACATGCCCACCTGCACGAGCAACGGGAAGGCCGCAACGCATGAGAGTGATTGGTGCTTGAGACGTAGTTGTACTATGACATTTTGTAGTTGCACCTGCTTGAAACGCGATTTAGGGGGTGTCTCAGGAAAGGGATCCTTCTTATGCTCCATCGATCAAGAATTCTATTCATTTTTCAAGCTGACCAGTAGGCGGCTGGGCCGCCATGTCGCCATGTGAGCCAGAACCATGCGTGTGAAATCACTTTGTGGTATGGCCCAGCAGTGACAAGATGACCATGTCTATCGGAGAATGCCGGTGATCAGGTATGATCAGGTCATGCGGATAGGCAGATTGATAGGCCTGTTCTCCAACCTACTAGCGATGGTCTCCAACCTAAGAGCGATGGCTCCGATGGCCTCCAACCTAGAAGCGATGGCCTCCAACCTAATAGCAATAGGCCTGTTCTATCCCCAGATCTCTCTGCGAGGCGATGCGATCTATTGAAGAAGCCAAGAAGGGCATTCGATTCCTGCCACACATGCCCAGAGCACTCAGTGAAGGTGCCTGGGTTTGTGGGAAAGCAAGCTCACAGGGTAGGATGGTTCGGCGGACACCCTAGAAAAGGGAAGTCAGGACAGTCAGGACAGTCAACTTGACTATTCATATTTCCATCCAATCATCAAGTCTGATTTATAAGCAGTTGTTTTCCACGGTCCATTTGCCTAGGCAAGGAAGGACTGCGTGCCTCCCGGACCAGCCAGAAGCACATGCTGTCCCGAGAACAATTGGAGCACCTTTTTGTCAGTATCCTTTCAGGCGTGGCTGTCTGGATCCGTTCTTTCCAAGGACACGTTTTGGAGCCCAAAGCTGGCTGCACGGTGCGGCAAGGACTTGCCTCGCCGATTGGATTTGTTTGGGGTTCGAATTTAGGCAAAGAGTTGATTCCTTCTTTCAATCTGCCACATTGTTTCTTGGGACATGGGTTTCAAGCGAGAGCGGGATGAAGCGTGTGGCTGCAGGCCCAACGGGTCCAGACCAGGCACTCAATTTGGAGGTGTGGAACGGGGCAAGCGCCAGATGTTGGCTTCGCATTTTTGTTTGTCTGGCAGAAAGACAGTGCTTATGTGACCTTTTGCATTTGTTTTCTTCAAGACTTTGAGATGTGTGAAATTGAATGTATGACTGTATTGTTTTGCTAAATTAACTGTTATTGAACTGACAGCGGAGAACCACTGCAAAGGAAGGGAGCAACACAATGCCTAACTTCCGTAGTCATAAACCGTTTGCAGTGAATGCGAGGTGGCCGCCACGGCGGACGTTGCGGACGCCGCGGACGCCGCAGCGCCGCAGCATCGATCCAATGGAGCCAACGTGCAAGGAGATCCTCAGACAGGCCTGGTGAAGCAAATGCAAGATACACTACTAGAAGCAAGAAGCTACTAGTAGCTCCTGGCCTTACTAGTAGGAGCAAGAAGCTACTAGGAACAAAGGGCGCTACTAGGAGCAAGTTACGCCATGAAGCACTTGGTGCGTCCTTCCAGATTCGCAACACATGTCCCAACATGTTCCAACCAGAGCAACTGAGACAGTGTCAGCAGTGCTGCGAAACCGGCTGTAAAGTTTAGCACCGTAACGTCACATCAACCCGAACCTTGTTCAAATACTTCAACGCAATGCGCCCGGTATGTCAAGGCCACTTCAGCGTTTGTTCGGAGCCAAACAAAGTGTTTCCTTCAACCTTGGAGAGCGTCCACAACGTAAGAAACCTGTTCGAGAGCATTGGAGTAACGAGCAGAAGCAGCGCTGATAGCCTAGTGGCCTTGTGGTTCGAAAAGAATACTGTTTGCGTGAGCAAAGTTCCTCATTGCTGGCAGGCTCGACAGAGTGAACATAAATGGCCTCAGATCAGGTCCCAAGGCCTTTGTTGTGTGAACTTTTGTGAACCAAGAGAACACTTTGCTGGAGGATTTCTGTTCGGATTATTCAATTTCTCTGACAGCGCTGATAAATGATGTGGACGATTGGCAAAAGAAGCCATGATGTGGAACGCCCTCCACATAGTCCGGTTGGCATAGCCTCAATTAGCCTTTGCAGAGGCACCTCTCCTTTCTTTAGAGTATAGAGGCCACCCAGCCAAAAAGCAGTGCTCCATCGATGCACCACTGCTTTTGGACAGTCATAACACCATTGAGTGATACCCTCAAAACAGTGTAAGAGAACTGTAACTAAGAGAACCACATGTTTTTGAACAAGCCGTCCTGCAGTGATTTGCAGGCGAAGCATGTCAAACAGTTTCTGAAGATGAGCAGATGGAGCAGATCGAGGTCAAGTTGGAGGCCCTTGAGCAGAGTTGTGAATGTGCTATGGTTGGTTCTTTCTGGGTGCAAGTGTCTTATGTAGTGGTTCAAAATTCAATGCCCAAATGCAGATCTTACAATGACGGGTTGGAGAACCGGGCCTCGTGCAAGTTCTTCGTTTGAATGTGAGCTTAAGTGTTTAGTTGGCCATAACATATGTGCAGGTTTATTTACACCACCAGTCTGTCTCTGATGCATAGTTGCAGCCATGTAGTTCAAATGCAGTCCCTTGTTAATCCTGATTTTTCCAAGGGTAGCTAGTTGACCTTTGAAGATGGCTCCCAGACATTTTGGCTGTTTGTTGGGCACTTCTTGAGTTTCTGATATGACTTCCTGTGTGAGAAATGTGCCAGGCCAAGTCACAGCATGAAGCCAACAACTTGCACCATGAAGCCAACAACACTGGAGGCGTGTGCGGTCTTTGGGAAAAGGATTGGCCCTGGTCCCTGAGTTCTGGGTGCAGGGGTCTTTGTTTGGAAGCTTAAGCTGAGCAGAAGCTACTTGAAAGCCTGTGTTCTTTGCTGCTGAAACGAGTCTTAGGTGCAGCTGCTTCGTCTGAAGCCGACCCCAACTTGAAGGAATCGGCAGGCCAGGAAGCTCAAGAGCTGTAAAGCCGTGAAACCTCGTGACTAGTCAATCAGAAAGAGCGTATCAGAAAGAGCGTGCTAGACAGGAACTGTGGCGAGTCAGGCTATTTTTAGGCTGAAATCAGTTACTCAACTCATATCTTACTCAACAGACTCAACTCATATCTTTCTGAGGCTCTTTGAGATGAGCTTGCAATCCTCCAGTGACACTCAACCAAAGTTGAATCTCTGAACATTGAATGATTCATGGGAGTTCTTTGGATTGCATGGTTCCCCGCTGGATGAGTGTTGATGTTGCAGTCTCTGCAGGTGCTGCTGCTAAAGCAAAGGACACCAAGTCAAAACTACAAAGGAAGAAGGAAAGGAAGAAATTGAAGAGGACACTTGCTGAAGGCAGGGTGAACACAGCATGGTTTAGAGTCTAGTCACTCTAGTCATGATGTTGGCATCGGCATTGTACACTGATACTTTGAGTTGTCATGGATGTCCTCTTTAAGGATGATACGCACCACCCATCAACTGCTTTTGTCCTTCCTTGGGTTTAGCCAGGGAGCCGAAGAGACAGAATAATCAGTATTTATAGGGCTGTTTGATATGTGAAGTTCTGTTTTGTGAACATTTGCAGATTATTTGCAGGCGGATCTGATAGGGTCTCCGGAATCCCAGACCTTTGGCCCCAAAGTGGCCGCTGCGAGGTGTGGAGGAAGCCCTCCCGAAGAAGAAACCACGCACAGGCCGCGGTATGGCGAAGGGACTGCAAGGTGTCAGTCGTGTAGTGTGGTGTATGAGGGGAATGGGATGTTGAATAGGTCCAGTGAGACAGGTGGCGATCAGAACATGATATGGATTGGACACATGAAGCACCGAAAAGGGCCAGTGGAAACATGCTGGGAGCAGTGACCCATTCACTACATTTGCCAGATGTGGTGTTCTATGTCAAGCCCTGTGAAGGCTATATCTGTCTCACATATGGTCTCCAGCTAAGCCCTTTTTTTTTGGCATGGCTTAGACTGCAACAAGCCCCATATAGAGCTCAGCGGTAAAATATATCGAAAGCCTGCAGCATGTAAAGGAGCTTTGGCTGAACGACTGCGCGAGAAAGATGCACGAGACACTTGACTTGCAATGTGCTGCTTTACATTTACTTGGGAAGAACGTTTGGTCACAGACTGTAGTCCATGTGTCGATCAGCGTTATGCAATTTGTGTCGAAGGACTTTACTCCTTTAGTGGATTTCTGGCCTCTCTTCGGCGACCTCGTTGCAGACACAGCTTTCAGCACCTCGTGCTGCAAGACAGCAAGACACTTCTGCCAATTATCATGAGCAGTCTTCATGTACCTCCACAAAGCATGCTTTCTCATGCTTTATTTGTTTCACAGCTTCTAGCAATGACTTGCTAGACCTTTTGCGCTTTAGGTGATATGTGCCAGAGCCCAAGATGTGCGCAGTAGGTGTGAAGACTGTGAAGACTGTGAAGACTATGGTTTACATCGGTTTTCGCATGAGTTTTTTGCTGTCTGTACATGAGTCATGAGTCTACTGTTTGTTCGGCTGTGTAAATGGTCCGAACTCACATGGTTCATTGAGGGAATGCACCATATCTTGAGCTGGCGAAATGGTGCCAGAACCACTTCGATACGTTTTGCAAAGAGTCATGCTTGTAGCAACTTGCTTGGGAGGATTGTGAGGGTGGTTTATCATGCCCACACTGAAATATGACGTCCCCAACCATCCACTACTTAGGCACCAGCTGTTTGGCAGCACTCTTGGAGGCAACTCTTTGGTGAAAGCTCTTGACTCTGTCACGTCTCAGTAGCTAGGACCTAGGAACTTGGGCCACACTGACTCAGAAATGATCAGCCGCGTCCCATTGTTTCTTTATGAATAAAAGGTAAACCCTGAGGACATATGAATAAGATAAGACCATTGACATATGTGAACAAAATGCTACAACGCACGAGTGACCTTTTTTTTCCTTCAAATACAGAACATGAATGTCGATCAAATTTGAAGGCCCAACACAAGGTATGAGGGGTGCATAATATCCTGAGCAACACACAGAGCAACACTCATATTATATAGATTGCACATTATCAGCAATCGGACCCGACAATGTTCTTGCATTTTGTTTCTTGAATCGGACAACGAGATCAACCACATCCTTTATGGCCACTGCCAGCTATATATATAATAGAATGAGTTCGTGGAATATTCGGCACAAGGGGGTACAGGTTTGTCTTGCGTGTTGGTAGGAACTTCTGCCTGCAGCCAGTATCGTTTTGATGGGTTTCCAGGCCAACGCGGAGGTGAAGCGAAATTGTCCACCTTGCAGGTGTGCAGAGATGCCCTCTCAACGCCGGAGTTTGTGATGCACCCCTTCGACTGGTACCCACAGCCGAAGCTGACTCCCTTTGGCTCCTACGTACAGGTGGGCCATGGCGGGCCATGATAGGCTGGGCAAACATGGTTGCGACAAGAGAACAGGACTAGAATACCTAGACATTGGAATTGTGATCCTGCTAAGGTCCTTTACTCTCTGTTGAGGATTTTGAGGGAATATTATAATCCTGAGCAGAAGAGCTTGTGGAAACCCTTCAGACAATACATCTTCTCAAGAAAAGACCATACACGTACACGTATCTCTATATATACTGTAATTATATATATATAAATATAATGCGGATCATGTATGTATGAATTTGCAAAATTTCCATGTTGCATCTGCGGGGGGCGGCTCAGCTTGGTTCTATCCATTTTTGGGAAGTACTTAGCCAAGCCATGTAGCATTTGGAGGCCATCGCTATTACTGTAGATCTATTAGGTTGGAGGCCATCGAAGTACTAGCAGCAAGAAGCTAGCAATTAGGTTGGAGGCCATCGCTATTGGGTTGGAGGCGATTACTACTAGTAGCAATTCGCAGTGGCCGCATTAGCGCTTGGATCGCCGACCTGCAGGGCACCGCGCTCAAGACATCGGACTTGGACGTGAGGCTCTCGGTGCAATTCGACGTGAGGCAGAAGGCTGGATGTTCAGTTGGACATCCAAGACACTGGTTTTTAATATTTTATAATACATATACACAGCAAAGGACCACTGAGTTAGAAAGTGTGATCAGCTTTGTAATTGTAGCTTTGTATTTAGTGTCCATTTCTATGAGGGGTCACAAGTACAAAACAATGCAGGAAAGCCAGCTGAAATACCTCAATGCGGTAGCCGCCTTCCCCTCGGAGCACTTCCGAATGGAGTGCATGAAGCTTGGAGAGAATGGTCCTGCCAGCGGCGTGCATCGTTTCTGTGCTTTGACTAAGCGCCGTTGGATTCTGTTGAATGGTCAGACACTGGCTATTGGCTTCCATAACTTCCAGCTTGGGTGTCAGCGGGAAATGACAGTGGCTGCCAGTCTGATCTGAGGATTGCAACGGCCGCTTGGCATTTTTCAAACTTCGACCGCAACAGTTGAAGATCTTTGAAGCAACCCAAGCCAGACGTGCTCAGACAAGGCTCATTCTTGCGTGAGAAGCAACCACTGATGTATCACCAAGGCACAGGTCCCAGTCCTGCGCTTGCGCTTTCGTGATCATCTTCAGGTGGATATCACCATGGGTGACGCAGATGAGTGCTTAGCAGCTTGGACAAGCTTTCGATAAGCTTTCGGTCGGTTTCGTGCTTCCTTTTGGCAACACATGGGAGTTAGAATGCAAAACATGCAACAGATTGGCACTGTGGCCAACATTTGAACCTTCCAGATAAGGCAGTTGATCATGCTGTCTCCAAGATGTTGGCTTCAACAGGGCCTAACGCGCGCTCTTTGGTCTGCTTGGTCAAGGCCCAACTCGGAACAATGCGTTCGCCCAGGTGATGGATATTGATGGATGGACTCGTGAGGACAGCCAATACATAGTGGATGCCCCATACATGTTCATCCCGCTTTTCTTCTTTGATGGATTGCCCAGGCATTTTTCTTTGTTGGAGGGACGTCCAACTGAATACACACACATGTCTCTTTCTGAGGATCCTTCCACCTTTCGTGGTTTCAGAGAGCCACGGATCAAATTCATTTGATTTTGACTGATAGACCGCCGACTACAAGCCAAGACCATGTTTGCACTGTCGCTGCGCAGGCCTTCGCAAAATCGAAAGGTCTTGTCGACGCGTACGCCGGATTTCTCAACTCGGTGCCCGAGCTGCATTGATCCCGCTTTCCTCCGTTGCGCTACGGATCCTTTGACAGCCGGTTGCGGAGATGAGGTCGGCTGGGTCTTTTTGTGCATTAGCTTCCTCCAAGTTGAAGGATGCTTGCCTGGCATCGATCAGGACGAGGACGAGAAAGGAAAGGAGGGACGATAAGCTATGTTAAAAGTATGCAGCCATGTTGGTCCTGGCTGGGCTACTTGCATGCATCGCATGACGTATGCAAGGCTGTCCAGCTCACCCTGGGATTTGCGAATCGTCGTGATGTGTAGACCTACACTATCACATTATCCATCAACGTTACCTCTCCCCTTGACACACATCATCACACATTGCACATCACGTTATACATCATCGACACCAACACATTGTCAGTACATCGATTAGGTTTGACGTGGACCACGCCATTCTCCTTTCTGACTGCAGTTAATGGTTTTGTTACTTGATGGGCTATATAATGCTATATATATATATTGACTCCCGTGGTGCTGCTTCTACATTTGGTATATATATATAATTTCCTCTCGATGTTTGCCTAACTAAGTAGTGGACAACAAATAACACATTGATTTGTATATATATATATGTATATTTAAACATGCAATAGAACATGTCGTTGGTATTTGTGTGTGAGAATCTCTTTTGTTGAGATTGATGATTAATGGCTTCATTGGGGTTCTTAGATGTTGGCCAGCTCGTGATGCGTATGGTTCACGTATATAATAATTCAGTTTTAGTTGTATTCCTGATGTTTTTGATTTTGATGATTTTGATATAATCCATTTCGGGAGTCCTCCTCCTCGATCCCATGTTCAGAGACGCAGATATCTTCACTTGACCTGCACGTTGTTGTATGTTGACCGCCCTGATGGGGTGCTCTTGGTGCTCGTTTCCTTCAGTCAGCTGGTGCTGGGGTTGCTACTACCTGGGAAATTTGCGAACTTCTGCACACGGATGTCTTCCAATTCACAGCGCTTTCCTGAACTTGCTGTTGTTTGTTAGCATGGATCCATGAGCGTCGAGTCGAGAGCAAGGTGCTCATGCCCAATATATTTTTCGTAAGCTGCATTTGTGAGGTGTGGTGGCTAACAATTGTCCATCCCCAGCATCCCTTACTATCTTGCTGTACTGTATCCCATTCCAAAGAACTAGGCCTATCTCACAAACATCCCCCAATGCGAAAGTACACCTTCAGACTATTTGTCGTTTGCAGGATTTGGATGACCTGCTGCCAGTGTGCCTGGACATTGGGACCTTGTACAGGCTGACGGCCTGTCAGTTCTTTGAGGGAGAGTGTATGCTAAGATAGAAGATGAATTCATATTTCCATGTGTGGCCAGTTCCCTCATCCAACAGATCGAAGTTGCCTCATCCAACAGATGGCAAGTCATCCAGAGTTTCTCCGACTTCGGAGGCTGATGGGCTTTGTAACAAGCTGCTGCCAAACGAGATGTCGGATCTCATTGCGAAGGCTGGGTGGTGGGAGACCTTCGAGTTTGTGTTTTGAACGCGTTGGATGGAACTTATCCAGCAAACGACTTATCTCGCTGATGAAGCAGCTCAAGAAAGACCAACGGGCCAAGAAACTGCCAATGTTTTGGAGCACGTTGCATGTTGAACATGCATGAACATGCATGGATAGGCTGCAACTAAATTTGCAGCAGGTTCGTCTCAAGCCTCCAAACCTGAATATATTTTGTGTTTGCTCTGTCCGGGTGGACGCCTGAGCAGCAAAGACAGGTGTGACGGGTTTGGACCTGTCCCCCTCGAGAACAAGTCAGCAACGTGCCTCAACTGCAGAATTTGGACGAGCATTGGTTTTGTTGCGGTACGCATGTGCACGAAGAGCGAAGCTGGGCAGTGAGCAATTGTTCTGTCAGTCGACCAATATCGCGAAATATTCCACCACCAGCTTACTTTCATGAAATGCCTTCACCAAAGTTGTACTCTTGTCAATTTCAAGTGAGCTGAGCTGGGCGCTTGGGTTTCACCGATAACGTGAAGTTTGTACGTCCTGCAAGACAACTTAAAATCTCAGAAAGTGTTTCTCTACAAGTAGTCCGAACCTGTGACGTTATACCTGCCAGCGGTGTCTGGAAAATAGATCATTCGAGGTATATGTCTGCATAATACAGGATATTTATATCGCAGCATCCTACTATCAACGAACACATTGCCCTGAATACTGCTAGATCTTGGCAAAGGGAACAGTCAGAGGGCACCCAGGTCTTTGGGGTAGGTAGAAGTAACGTTGCAGATTCATGCAAGAGAGACAAAGGTTGTTTGGTCGATGTGAGACTAGAATCCCAACAGCAATGCCTTTGCAGGTTGCTCCTTGAGCATCCCAGTGTGCCGAACAGGACCTGCCTTGCTACAATGCCATGTGGATGTCAGAAGTTAAGTTTCGATAAGCATCTAGGAACCAATCATTAGTGCGAGTGCTTCTTCAAGGAAGCTCCCCCGCACCCTCAGGCGGGGGTAGCTTCCTTGAAGAAGCGTGACCTATCCTGCGTCCATTTGTAGTAGCTTAAGTAGCTTAGTTGCTTACTTCCTTGTATAATTAAGTAGGTGCCTATACATATATATACTTAATTACTGAAGTGAGGGCGGGTTAAAGAAAGAGTAAAGCCTGAGGTGACCCAGTAGGAGACAATCCCCCAGGATCAGCTATGATCAATTGCAACGTAAAATGTGTTTCTAGCAGATCTGCTTGGCTTAGCTGGTGTTTCAGAGGAACTTGGCGCGCTCTTTCAGAGATCCTGGTCCTGAACGAACTGCTGCGGCCTGCCATGAAGCTCAAAGACAGCTTCTCAGTTGCTTGCCCCAAATGGATTTGCCTGGTTTGTCAGCCTGAATTTGACTCAAAGTGACTTTGAGGGGATCTGAGTAAAAGGATGTAAACAGATTCAACATCATTTCAAAGTGAATCTTTACAAGTTCGGTGCCTCGAAATCGGATCTAGATATATTTAGGCTCTTTCCCATCCAGACCCACAGCCTGGCCAAAAAGTCATGGAGTCATTGTATTTGCAACCGGTCCTCGTACCAATACGTGTCCCCACGCACGTTCCGATAGGTCCGATAGGAGTATGGAGGAGGTTCTCCAGTTCCGGTGGAATATTGCAAGGAAGTCAAGTTCCCAGTGGCTGGTTGATCTGGCTCTTGCCAAATTGGTCACGTTGATGTGGCTCGAAAGATCTGGTCCAACCTTGTGGCCGCCTTTGGCCCATCACTTCTGAAGCGATCACCTTTAGACGTGTCACTCCAAGGATCTCAAGAAGCCTTGCAAGACGTGTTCTGCAAAGGCTGCAGAGAGTGTTTTGAGATGCTGGGAACACCGCAGGTCACAAGATATTTTGGAAGCATTCACTGGTGGGGAACCACGACACAGGTCCTAGACAGGATCATCACTTGATCAAGTTGCACCTCTGTTATTGATGTTATTGTTTGCTTTCTCCTGTTCAAAGACGAAGGGAAGTTCGGCCATCACCACCACCATCACTAGTCACTAGCCACTGGGGGCGTGCACATCCCCCTGGGCAATTGTGCTCGCCAGGCAGCCGGATGCAGCAAGCAGCACAAGAAGTCAAATGGGCGTCGGCGCAGCTGTGCGTTTAGGAGATTCTTGATGGTCTCTACCGTAGAGAGAATCTGGTTTTGATAGAGAGCAATCTTCCGAGGCCTTTGTATTGTCTGGTTCTGGATCAGTTGGATCAACATTGGAATCGACACTGTCAAATGTTGAAGATGCGTACTCCCCGGACTTCCCATCCCAGCTGGTCCTAGCTGGCTAGCTTCATCATCATCCTGAGGCTGTCGTGAGCAGGGAGCTTCGGGAAGAGATGAAGCCGCTTGGACGATGAAAGCAAAGGGACTAGTTGCTAGTTTGTTGCAGGGTAGGTAAACAGAGCTTAACGACTGCTGCTGGTGAAAAGAATCAAACGATCTATAATAGCGTAGCGTGGATAAGCCCCACTTGGTGTGAGAGACTGTTTGCAAGGTAGCACATCAGGTACAAAACAACCATGAGCTTCTCTGGGTTCAGACTTGGGGGTGCTCTTGCGTATGATGGCTTTCGGGCGGTGTGCCTTGGCATGAGGTGATTAGGTACACACTCCACACAGGCACATGAGAAACGGCACAGCTCATGTTGGTTGGCTCCTGGTCACCAAACGATTCAGTTCATGACTTTCTGATGCGCATGCACTGCTAGGCCTGGTAGGCTGAGTCCAAGAGGAACATGTGTTATGAGTTATGCAATTATACAAGCAGGACATGAGGACTTGATTGACTTCTCACATAGAATGCCTAATTTGCAGTCCTAAGGAAGCTCCAAGCCGCCGCGTGCTTAGTCTGGTCAAGGCACGTATCCACGCGTCAAGCGCACCACCAGTCTGGTCTCAATCATCTAATCCATTGACATGGAAAATCGATGGAACATGAATCTTCTATATATATGTATATAATTATAAATACAGAAGGGGTGGCCATGGGGCCTGGGTTTTGGTTTTCCATAAATGTTCATAAATATTAGGTAAATGCATCAGTGCCACAATCAAAACCAAAAAACACTGATAAATATGCATAAAGGATAAAAAAACACATAAGAAAAAAAACAAAAAGAACCAAAAACCATGGGAAAACAAACAAACTAAAAACACAATTCTGGGAGACTCTTGGCTGGACCCCCCAAAATCAGAAAAAACAAAAAAAGAAAAAAACCTTGGGAAAACCAAAAAAAAACAAAAAACAATTCTCAGAGACTCTTGGCTGGACCCCCCAAAATCAGAAAAACCAAAAAACCAAAAAAACCTTGGGAAAACCAAAAAAACCAAAAAAAACAATTCTCAGAGACTCTTGGCTGGACCCCCTTTTCCTCAAGACTTCCCCAGAATTGTTTTTTTTGTTTTTTTTGGTTTCCCCAAGGTTTTTTGGTTTTCTGATTCTTCTGATTTTGGGGGGTCCAAGCAAGAGTCTCTCAGAATTGTTTTTGTGTTTTTTGTGTTTTCTCAAGGTTTTTTGGTTTAGCATCTGAACTTACTTCTCACCTCAAGGCATCTGTTCTTTTTGCTTACGTCTGAAACCGTCTGAGCTCAACACTTCCTTCGTCCTTGTCCAAATCTCCATATACAAGTCTGAGTGCATTAACTGCTGACTGGTATCAATGCGGTTGCCACTTGCATTTCCAAACAGCTTGACATGCAGTTGCGAGGACACTCTGTCCTTTACATGAAACGGTTGGAAATCTTTGCGAGCGTAATTCTGTGCTTATAGCTCAAGCGTTTACATCTTATTCTGGCGAACTTCTAATTTTAATTCTAATTCCTTTCTAATTCAAATCTCATCTAATTTCAATTAGGCTATAGTTATAGTTCAATACAAGTTTATTAAAATGCGGTTTTACTTCAGTTTTATCTTAGCTCTAACTCAAATCCAATTTAATTCTACCTAATTCTATTCTAGCTCTAGTCTATTTAGTTTAAGAAAACACATGCTACAAAACCCCGTGTTTTACAGTATTTTTTGCTCTGGAAGTGCTGGGAACAAGACTAAAACTCTTTTTTGAAGTAAATAGTTAGACTTATTTATTGTCAGTAATCACTGGAGATAATATATACATATTAAACATGTTTTATGTACAAGCTTCTAATTCAAGAGCTTCCCTCTAGATCTCTGGGGATGATCAATTCTACAATAAAACTATATATAAGCTTTCCTTTCAAAAGCTTTCCTCTGGATCTCTGGAAATGGTCATGTCAATTGAAACATACTATATATCAATAAATAAGTCTTTCTTTCAAGAGCTTTCCTTTCATGAAAACATATATAGGGATATCTACTTTCCCAGAGATCCTGAGGAAAGCTTTGAAAATGCAAGCTCTTGCCCGCAGAAATCTAGAAGAAAGCTTTTAACATACAAGGTTTCTATATGGTTGTTTAAATCTAAACATGATTATCTGCAGAGATCTATAAAGAATCTTTTATAACATAAAAGAGTCTATACACAATCTTTCCAAATCTAAACATAATTATAAGCAGAGATCTAGAGGACAATGGTTAAAATAACCACTTTTATGGCATGCGTCTTTTCTAATTATCTTGTTCCAAACCATCTGAATGACTGATTGCTGCTTCCAAACCATAATATATTTGTTCATATAGAGTGAGAGCAAGAATAGATATGTGTGTTTATATGGAGAGGGGCTGCCACTAAAGCATGTACCTAAAATTTTAGGGAAAACCAAAACCCAGGCCCCATGACCACCCGCTCTCTATAAATATATATATATATATAATATCCTGTTCTTCCAAGGCAGCCAGCCGCGCAGAAGAAGCGGGCACCCCAGACCTTGGGAGGGGTCCACTCATATGCACCGAAGAAGTACTTTGGCGAGGTTCCTCAGGTATCAACGCCAAGATCATGCAATGCTTTGAGGACCAACGTTTGAACATGTTTCGCAATGTCATCACTCAACCACGATGGCCGGAAAATGACATGGACAACCAACCGTCCCAGACATCAGACAGCGTGGGCGATGAGCAAAAGAAGTTACTCTCCGCTGTCAACCGTTTGGTTGAGCAAGTGGATGTCTGATCACTTCGAGGCAGAAAGAAGCTTGCATGCGAAGCTGGAAAACGTCCAGGTGCAGCCTGGTTGGCCATGCAGTCTGCCCAAGCACCTGTAGACACCAGCGGTTTCCCAAAAAGGCACCGATGCCCCGACAGGCAGAGCTGTATCAAGAGAAGGCCCGCGTTGGTGCACCCAGACTCGTGCTTTCGGATGCGGAGGGCCGTGTGGTGGGGAGACTGGTGTAGGCGGGAGACGGTCGGGAACTGACATGTCAACTGGTTCCCTCTTAGATCGATCGAATAACAGGTTTAAAAACATGTTGACATGTCACTGTCATGGTTATCCGAGTGTTGATGCTTCAACTCCGCCCTGGTTGGGACCAGGAGGTGCTGTGCATGTTCAGGTCCAGGTAGGTCTTCTCACGAATTTGCAGGCGGACTGCTGTAGGCTTATGAGTGTTTGAGGCGGGTGTGCTTGGTTGTGTGTTAGGCATGGCCTCACCGCAAGCTTTTGACAGGAAGAGCGCATGTCCTAGGCCACTCACTGGTTTCTCCGTTTCTCCATGATTGTATAGATCTTGGAAAGGCGTGGCGTGTTTACAAGGATTCCAAAACTTCCCCAAATCAGCGTCACCATGGTCGTACTGGCTAAGGCAGACCAAGAAGCAAAGAAGTGCGTCGCTGCTAGGGACGTGCAAGAGGCATTTTGAGGAATTGTTCCTCCAATACCTTAGAGGTTGAAAAGTTAAGGCTCCAATTCGGCACTGACACATGCTGAAACCAGAATGTGATAATGAGGTCTTGAGTTTGCAGGCTTGCTTGCACACCTAATTAGAAGTCATAGAAGTAACATTTGGCCCTTAAAGGAAAGTCAACATGGCTGACTAAGTGCAGGCATTCAGATGTGAGACCCAACACATGATTCGTCCTTTCACCCTTCTCACCACACGTGTGGCAGGCCATAATTCAAGAAATGATCTCTGCAAACCAAGAGAAGCGCAGCCTCCGAGATGACCTGGAGGCCAATTTGTGTGGGACGTTGAGTGGTGGTCCGGTGACAGGGTACTCCTGGTATTTCCTGAGATGGGATGCACACTTGTTACATGTGGGGTACATACATTGCTCAGTTGGGGCTGAACAACTACTTCATATTATTTCATTGCAAGTACAATCTTCTGTTTTGGATGTTCTGGTTTGCCACAGGAGCACTTAACATTGCTCCAATAATAACACTTAGAGTCATAGTTCCAATGAAGGAACATTAGGTTGAGTGGTCTCCAGTGAATACTTAGCACTTGACCCGTTGGGAACGGCACATAACGGCACGGTGAATCGTCAGCTGAACAGAATTGTTTAAACAACAGTAACATTCATTGAAGCAAAAATCCGGCAGCTCCAGTGAATACTTAGCACTTGACTCGCTGAAAACGGCATGGTTGGAGGTCATCGCTAGTACATTGGGGGCCATGGCACCAGGTTGGAGGCCAGCTCTACCAGTTTACGTTCCATCTCCAGTAGGTAGAGGTAGGGTTTGTTCCACAATTGAGCGAGACAAGTGAATCGCCCTAAGTAGGTAAGATAAAAAGGAAAAGGCCTCCTGTTTTAGATAGGAAAAGGAAAAAGAGCCTCCTGTTCTAGGGAGCGAGACTGACGAATCGCTCCAAAAAGAAAGGGAACGGACAGACAAGTCTGCCGACGAACCCTGCCTCCTGTTTGCGGGCGAGACATGAGAGTCGCCCAATAGAGGAAGCAGGTACAGGTGGATGATCAGTTTGCGTATGACGAGCCGTACGCCCCTGCTATGAGTTTGAAACTCAAGGAGAACTCCTGGAGACGGAGGTGAACACACACAAGTTCCCGCATGGCGGCGCACTCTCGCTTTAAAGAAGAAAACAACGCAGGAGACAGCGTTGGTACTACGTAGGTTCTAGAAAAGCTCCTAATGCACTCGGGAACAACGCAGTAGACAGCTTTGACATTACTTAGGTTCTAGGAATTACCCGCGGCTCAAAAATCCTCACCTACACCTAGCCTGCAGTAGACAGCTTGGGCATTACTTAGGTTCTAGAACATACCCACGACTCAAAAAACCTCAGACTCAAAAACACTTCAAAGGCCTTTTGCAATGAACGAAAGCCTAGAAAGAGGAAACAAAGAAAAGAGAGAAAGAAAGAACGCAAATCCAGTGAATACTTAGCCCTTGACTGATACGGTTCATTCAGTGGTGAATCGACGTGGGCTCGTCAGTAGAATTTCAAGCGTTCCTGATAGAATGCAAAGCTTCAGCAAATGGCTTCCGATGCATGCATGCTATTCGGAAAGGATTCAGAATTGAAAGCTGCGCCCCTTGCGGGGATCACACTGCGCACCCAAGTGGGAAGATGCAGCTGGTCACACTTGTATAGATTCATAGTTCCAATGAAGGAACATTAGGTTGAATGGTCTCCAGTGAATACTTAGCACTTGACCCGTTGGGAACGGCACATAACGGCACGGTGAATCGTCAGCTGAACAGAATTGTTTAAACAACAGTAACATTCATTGAAGCAAAAATCCGGCAGCTCCAGTGAATACTTAGCACTTGACTCGCTGAAAACGGCATGGTTGGAGGTCATCGCTAGTACATTGGGGGCCATGGCACCAGGTTGGAGGCCAGCTCTACCAGTTTACGTTCCATCTCCAGTAGGTAGAGGTAGGGTTTGTTCCACAATTGAGCGAGACAAGTGAATCGCCCTAAGTAGGTAAGATAAAAAGGAAAAGGCCTCCTGTTTTAGATAGAAAAGGAAAAAGAGCCTCCTGTTCTACGGAGCGAGACTGACGAATCGCTCCAAAAAGAAAGGGGACCGACAGACAAGTCTGCCGACGAACCCTGCCTCATGTTTGTGGTGAGACATGGGAATCGCGCAATCGAGTAAAAGCAGGTACAACAGGTGGATCAGTCCACCCGTCCCTCGTCATACCATAGCTTCATTGCGTACGGTAGGTATGATAAACTGTACGCCCCTGCTTTAATTTAAAATTCAAGGAAAACTCATGGAGACGGAGGTGAGCACACACACAGACACAAAAATATTGGCCATGTGTGTTGTCGGTCCAACACAACGAGCCGGTTGGAGGCAAAGATTCAAGAGCAGACGCGTCGCGTGAGAGTCCCAGGGGCACCGTGCAGACGAGCGGCTTTCTGGTGTCAAACCTGAGTTGGGAAGCAATCATGAGCGACCATTAGCGACCATCCAAGATATGGCAACCCAGCTTGGTTTTGTCCCGGTTTATCAGATTGTTCACGCAAGTGTTTCAATCGACAAAGGAATGTCCACTAATTACATTTATTGCAGGTGGATGTTTTTGAATCTTTGACATAAGTGTGTTTCTTTCGCCCATGAGATTGTGATCCTAAGTGGAAAGGCTGATTGGTGGAACGAACGACCCTGTGAGGCGAACGACTTTGAGGCCAGGTACATGCAACTGCAAGCGCAAGAGGTGGGGCGAAAAACAAACGCACTTGCTGACAGCCCCAGAATTGTACAGTCAGGGTTACATTCATACCAAACCATGATCCAAAAATCATATTGCAAGCCGGAACATCTGGCCAACACACTGTGAGCAAGAACACTTGGAGGTAACAGCAGCAGTGTGGAACAAATCAGGAAACTCGGGCAGATGGCAGTTAAATTTGCTGGCAGGACATTCGATCACCATCCCAACAACAGGCCCGAAGGGGAGGGTGAAGAAGTGGATGTTGCGCCTAGCTTGGCTCAGGCTCAAAGTTCTTGCCAGGAGCAGGGGCTCAAACACTTCTCACGTTTAAGCAGAATTGGATGAAGGCTTAAGGTGAGATTGTTTCCTCTTCTGGATCTTTGTGGCCTTAAGATTCAAAATGCCATCACACAATTTCAGGCGGACAGGACGTTTGTTGACCGCCTCATGAAAGACAAGGAGCTTTCAACGGGCCGGGATTCAAAAGCGGGATCCACTGCGCAACACGTCTGGGATCCGACGGGGATTGTGGTATCCAAGAGAGTGTGGGGCATCCGGGAATCCTCGGAAAGTATCGTTGGAGATGGTAACAATGGTAGCTCTAGGAAGCCGTCAAGACAAGTGCAGGGGTACCGAATATCGCTTAAGATCGCTTGTACGTGTACGTACGTTTTGTCAAACCCAAGAGGATTACGGAGTTGAGGAGGTGTTTTGTAGATACGGCTGGACTTGCCTTCGCCTGGACTGGACTTTACCTCACAGGAAAGCCTTGAGAAGGGCACACAGAAATTGCAAGAGCAGCTTGCCAAGGCTGGCATCCTTGAGCAACCTTCCCTGGCTTATTGTGCTGATAGTAAACTTGTGTTTTGCAGACATTTTCCTAGACTTGGAAACCACGGCGCATTTCTTTTGCAGCTGCATTCGGCATACACTATACACAACCAACTGTGTAGCCGTCTCAGCAACAAAGCTCTGAAGGCCAATCTTGCCGCCAACGAGCTAGAGGCCATGGCTTGCTGATTGCAGTCGCACATGGATTTGATTTGGCAACATCTATTTTTTGCACGAGGCCAAATTCAACCAGGAGCGGCTGCAGCTTGAAGCTGCAAATATAGATCGCCAGGAACCCTAGATTTGATCTTTTGTTTTGCCTTGCTGTAGTAGACAAGACCATTGTCATTGTCCTAAAGGGACCCCTTTTGAATGCAAAAAATGTTGGGTCTGACTCTGTGCAGCGACTGCCCCAGTTCAAGATCTATGTAGATTCAACAGCTCTAAAAGTGTCCACATTGTGCTTAAGTGTAGACAGTGGCAAGATGATCTTGATCAAGTCAGTCCAGAAACCATATTATGTACCCTTGCGATCCCTTACATACCCACAACACTCAGTACAAACTGATTGCCCGACCCCTGTGACATTACGTAAGCACGCATACACTATTGGAGGCTCTTTGGTGTGTGTCCATCGATTTTTGACCAATACCCTTCCGACTGGGTCTCCCATGGGAGTGTGGCCATGTGGCCGGTCGGCGCCCCAGGCCAAGAGCTGCTCCAAAGGCAAAAGCTCACAGCCGAGGAAGCGGCCCAAGCGGACAAGGCGTGCGGGGCAATGGCGAATTTGCCCTGGGAGTCGAATGTGTCCTTCATTTGAAGGAACAGCTAGAGTGGGTAGGTAAGGAGTTTTCTCTGCTCCGAAGGATAAGATGATGAAAAGAATTTGATATGCTTCATATAGGCTTTGCTGGCTTGGGTGGAAAGCTATTGACACTTCACCCGTTTGCCTGTCAATGAGGTTTTGCAGCAGCAGATCAGATCGGCACAGGAGGCGGGTTAGAGGTGGTTGGTCTGAAGATATGTGTGGTTATGTCGGATGGGAGGTTGGAGGACTGTCGTTTGTTTTAAGCTGCATAGATACATACAGGGCGGAGTGGACCAATTGACCAAGGCCAATCTTGGATTTGGGAGGTGGTTTTGAGCATACCTATGCGTTTGACTTTCAATCCACGCTGCCACAGCCATAGCCTGGTTAACGGCTCTCAGATTCCATGGCTTTGACGTTGGCAGGCCGAGGTAAAGCTGTCAAACCGGGCAGCTGCACTGAAGGTTGGTGATTTTGGCGATGCGATCAGCGGTCGATGCGAAACGGTTTGGGCCAAAAAACCCACAGGTGGTGCTTGGCAGCGCAAGGGGAAGACACATTTTTGGTTGATAGCTTGCTTTGCCTATGATATCTTGATTCCAACAGCACAAGCCCGGGAAATGACCTTTGGCATTTTCCCGTTCTTTCAAACAGAGGCTTCTGCATAATTGTTTCACTTGCTGTATGGCTTTGAAGTTCTGAATATTATTTGCTGGCCAACAACAGAATGCCCTGCAGTGAAGTGTACTGCTTCTGGCCTCCAGCCAAAAATCTAGGAACCAAATCATTAGTGAGAGCGCTTCGTCAAGGAAGCTCCGCCCCTTGCTGGAAAAAAGGTAGGGGCCTACTTATATAATTAAGCAAGAGGGGGCTAAAGAAAAAAGGAACAGATAGGACTAAGACATCGAAAGAACATGAACACAACCAAGACCGGTTTCTGAAAGAGACTTGTTGGGTGAACCATCGTGTCTCCTTGAAACTTGGACATGAATGAACCACCGCGGACTGTTCAGATGGTTTTTTCACATACGTCAAGCTTTGTTTGATCAATTCGAAAGACTGCAAGATGGCTCATGGAAGGCCCTGATGGAAGGTGAGCGAGTCAAGGCGGCCAGCCTCAAGTTTCATGCCACAGTAACAACGGAGTCACGGGACACGGCTTTGTACTCTTCCCTGCAAAGGACCAGAAATGCATGCGACAGATGGGCGCTCAAATCATGGTGTGTATTGTGTTTATAAAATATCCTGAAACAATGTAAATTCGTAATATCAGATTAATTCCATAAGAAGCTCATCATTGAACTTTGTGAACTTCTGAATTCTGACATGTTTGACTTCTCGCATTTTGCTCACCGTTTCACACATCGTCCATTTGTTCTTTCTGAGTGGCAGGTAGAGCAGCTCACCGATGGTTTTGCACACGAGGTGCCGATATGATCTCAAAGATGAGTACTTGACGGAAGAGGTCTGCAAGCTATGGGCTTCATCTAGCTTCAAGACTTGCCCTTTTGAAGGGTGTAGTTTTTTCCCAAAGCCTATGGCTAGGCGTTTTCAGGCCACAATGGACGGGGACCCGGGGACCAAGCAGATTTGCATGGACAACTTTGTCCTTAAATTGATTCCTTTAAGGATGCCACAGAGGCTCAGCAGATGAAATAGAAATTCCTGGGTCAAAGCAGGCTGTGGGACAAAGATCCCAGAAGCACCTGGAGGACCAACTGCAGGAGCATCAGAGTCATGGTTGGTGTTATTTGAGATGCGGCAACTGAACTTGCACGTCAAAGGGAACAGATCAGGATGATTCAGGATGTTCTCTCACTATAATGTCATGAGTTTTTCAAGCCGTGGATGGGAAAGAGAACCGATTGGCAGGAGCTGAGCAGCCAGATGGTGGAGATGAGATCCATGCTGAGATCGCAAAAAGTCCCGGATGTCCTGCTGGCCTTGTCTTATCAATCTTATCAGAAGCACGCAAATACTCAAGCCAAGTGTTCATATCAGATACTCGAAGCAAAGTGTTCAGACATGTTCAGACCAAAGAAGAGATGCTCTTTCAACTAAACTGAAACATAGTATCATAGTAGAATCTGGGTCACAGGCCAGTTTTTCTTTTAGACAATCACAGCTTTCACCTATGCTGAATTCTGAGATTTTGTCCTTTTGTGCAAGTAAAGTAAGTGAGCAGAGTACAGCCAGGGTGCACAGGATGTGGAGTTGACAAGAGCCTTAAAGGAGGCCGGTGCGCGATGTGAGTCCCCCACAGATTTGTTCCTCGAGTCCTCTTCAGAATTCTGAAGTCCTCGCTTTCTTGTGATTATGATTATATAAACGGATCAACTTTGGAGGGTGTCTTTGACGATCTTAGCATGCGATTTGACATGATTGGAAGATGCTTGTCAAGAAACTCTGTTGCTAAGGGTCAGGGTTCCCTACTTTTGAATACTTTTGACACATCCATCAACTAGCATCCGTGCGCACTCATCACTCATCTCTTGCATCATCCGTGCCACACATCCCCAGAGCCTCATTTGAGACCATCCGTGAGATACTTCCTTTATCATCCTTTATCATCTTGAGGCCACACATTGTAACCAAGAGTCATTCCTTTATGTTGGAGGCCATCGCTCTTACTTGTATCATTCTTGAGCATCCAAACTTGAGGTCTCGGCCGCCAATGCCCAGATCCAGACCGCGGTGGCTCGGGAACTCGGCGGTCGACCGAGTGCAGGTGCTTCAGTAATGGTGGATCCATGGAAAAAATCACCCATTGTGGATCCTCTCGATGATCTTGGAGAAGATCCAGGTCTTGGATGTCTTGGATGTCTTGGATGTCTTGGATCCAAGAGTATCACGATTATGAATGCCATCATACCCCAAGCCCGCCATGCATGGAACACATACCTACATTGAACATCCATTGAATCATTGAACCCTGAAATCATCCCAATGCAGGACATATTCCATACAATTCCATACAATATAGCTTTGCCAGCTGGGTGTGACATTTATATGGCATGGTGCATCCCTGTGCACAGAGCATCGTATGCCATGCTCCCACATTGGTGGGTGAGAGATTTGTCGCAGTCATGCTAGCCACCGTACCCGTACCGGGCATCGCTACTAGTAGCAAGGACGCTATGAATGACTAAGAAGTGGGCCAGTGGTTCCCGCCAGCTCGCTCCCAGTGGGGGCCTAACGTAACTGATGATGGTGGGATTCACCCTCACATCACACCGCACAAGGCACGCGAGAAGGACGTGCTTGACCGGTACCGCTGCACAATTACGGGACGCAAGGTGGTGAGGAAAGCTCTACAGAATCCCAGCGTTGAAATTCTTTCTGTAGGCTCTCTCCCTTTTCTGACCCGGAGAGCAGATGGATGTATATACATGGGCTTCGTAGGCTCTATTTGTTCTACATTTAAATCTATTCAGGGTGAGGATTGATTGTGACCTGTGACAGCTGAGTTCCAAAGCATTTGTGCATTTTTGCAGTGCTGTGCTTCCTCTTTGTCAATCCTTGACTTCTGCCACTGCAAAAAGCAAGGTCCGGAGCACCAGTCTTGGCCTCGGCGATGGTCAAAATCTATTGGTTTCACAATGAAGGGAATATTCGGAGCGACCCCTCCCTTTTTGCTCTGCCATGTACTCTCGGAAGCCCCCCCCCACTTTCGACTCCCGCTGAGCGTATATGTCTTTTTGAGCCAAGCCCCAGGTGTGGACCCGCTTTGATCTGTACTCCCCCAGCATTTCTTTTGAGATGGAAAACATGATACTCGGATACTCTTATTTATGTGTCTTTCTCACATGTTTGAAATCTGAGCAACTGGCAAATTTTGGGCCGATTGCGCCGCATGCGCCCACGTCCACGGCCTGTGCAGACAGGTCACTCCGAAGGATGCAAATGCACCCCCACAGGAGTGGGAAGATCACTGTCACTAATGCCATATATGATATATGTCCATGTGATAGTGCTATCAGAGATGCAAAGCATCACATAGATTCATTCGGTTTAGTTCATCAAATCCTACAGGTCCATGACATGTATCAGAAGTGCATCGTAGTTTGGTCTCAAAGCCTTGGCATTTGGACTGCCGGAACTACTTTGCAACCCAAGTGACCATCATCAGGCGTGCTTTTGCTTTGCAAACCAGGATGCTATGAAGTTCAAGAGGGGCAAAGTACCAAGAGTGCGGGAGGCGGAGTTCTTTGGGTGGAGTTTAAATATCATATTCAGCACAAACATTTTAAGGTATGTCTCAGGGTGCCTGGAGGCTCGGCTAGTCACTATTTTATTGAAAGATCAATCCACTGCTGCCAGTTTCATGGCAAACTATGGGCATCGACAGATGACACAATCCAGACAGGGCATTGTGCTCAGAGCTTGGGTTGGCTTGGGCGTTAACGCGCAGTGTCATTAGGTTCTCTTGCATGTTCTTCGTTCAGCTGTGATTCTGTGATCCAACACTCTACCCTTTGGTGCGCGTGTGTCGGGACCGCATACACTAAATGCGTTGATGTTCCATGGAGGAGTACTGTAAGACTACTAGGAACAAGTGCCTTACTAGTAGTAACAAGAAGCTATTAGAAACAATTGTTTCTAATAGCAAACATTGTTACTAGTAGTAAGGCACTTGTTACTACTAGTAAGGCACTTGTTCCTAGTAGCGAACATTGTTACTACTTGCATTTGGTATCATCTGATTCCCCAAGGCAAAAGGTCCGCCACACGATGATTGAGAGTGCATTGGTGCCGGCAGCTGAGTTCACTGAGAGGCGGAGTAGTGGTGGGGTGGAGCGGCTTTTCCTCGACTGAGGCAGCTTTTCCCCACCTTCCCTCACGGGGAGCAAATACAAGGCAACCATCATAGGATCCTTTGTTTGATAATGGCCGCATCGTTTCATTATTGGAATACAGGATACAGGATATCGGATACAGGTGAGTGAGATATGGGTGCAGCATTGTGCAGTTGTTGCCTCCGAGGCGACAACAGACGCAGCTTTGCAAGCAAATGATCCAGGACCTTTGATGCTTCCGTGATGCTTTGACCAGCCAAACTTTGCGTTGTTTGGCGGACAACACGAGATCTATGGTTACGCTTCCCTAAAAATCTAGGAACTAAATGAATAGTGCAAGCGCATCTTCAAGGAAGCTCCCCAAAAGGTGGCGGGGGGAGCTTCCTTTTTTGCTCTCATGCCGAACGAGGTGTTTGCCGCGACCCTGGAGCGTTCCGCGTCCAGGGTCAGGGTTCCATCTGTAGAAGCCAACATCAACTCACAAGAGTGAGTCAAAGGAAATGGTCCATGACAAAGGGGTAGCCTTCGCCCCTTTTTCAAAGGCCCGAGCAAGCATCTCAAGTGGCGTATTGCCCAGGAAAGCTTCTGCGCCAAACAAGGCACCTTTAGGGAACGTCTTACCATTGCACTTGTTCCCTTTCTGCAGGAGCGAAGGGGCAACGGCAATCTGTTTGCCTTTGCAGTAAGTAATGGCCGCACGAATGATGGCCGCATAGGCCTGTACTGTGCATACAGTTCCAGCTGGGAGGGCAAACCTTGAGCCTTGATGGAAGGCCAGAACGGCAAGCTCAAAAACCGAACACGCCAGACCATCACCAACCCGCCATTGCAATGTGTTGCTAAAATGCAGGAAGGTGCGGAAGTTCACTTCAGAAAGGGCTTTGGTGTTGGAAAAGGGCATCTGCACATCGTTATGAAATTTCCAGGTGTACAAGTCAGTAGAAACATCCCACGACCATCGCGGACATTGTTGTCGAAGGGGGATGCGAGGGGGCTGTGCCTGTGTCACGACAGCCTCCGATTCAGCAGGGCGTTCAGGTTTCCGACAAGCACGATTGAGTTTGGCAAGCCACAATTGGCGTGCGAAGACGTCAGCCTCCTTGACCTGGATGTCGGCTTTGATCTTGCCTGCCATCACATGAATCTGTTGTTTGGCAAATCGATCGGCCAATCGGTTCAGAGTGATGTCTCGGACATTTGAGCTGACAGCAGCTGCCTCAACGTCTGTCACACTCTCTGCCGGGATGTGCTCGAGAAGGTGCGCAGGACACCAAGTCAGTTGAAGGGGACACTCACAAAAGCCACTTCTCTGATGGATAAGGTTGTGCAAAAATCCCCACCAGTTGGAATGGGTCCAGTCAATGTGCACCACCCCTAAACGGAGAAGCTCGTTGAACTGGTTGACCACAGTCTGAGAATCGGTGTGAATCACCAAGGGCCCTTTAGCGCCTGCAAACGCTGCGAGGATTGCCCATAGTTCGGCAGCCTCCAATGACGGACTAAGCCAGCGGACAACAGCTGCTCATCCTCTCCAACAACCGCAAAGGAGGCCACGGTCAGCCAGGGATGACTGGCTAGCTGAACGGACCCATCCGTCCAAACATGTTGTACGTTAGGTACGGGTGCACCCCACGCATGCACTGCCAGCTCAGAAGGTTGGGAAACTCGGAGTTTTGCCCGAATGTCTTCAACCGGAGTCTCAACAATTCCGAGCTGATCAAAGTTCGGCCCGAAAAAGAAACAGGTCGACGGTTGGCGGAGATCCTCTGGCAACGCAGTACACTCATCCACAAAGTGGAATAAGGATTCCTTGGCAGCTCCACAGAATCTACACTGGGCAGAATCAATAAGCCCTGAGGCGGCGAGACGGTCTGCTGTGAGGGTACAGCCGGTGATTGCACTCTCCCAGTGAAAGGAGAAGGAGAAGTTGTCATTCGGAACAGCCAACATCTTCTTCTTAGCCGAGAGGGTGAGGCTGAAGTCCAGGAACCCTTGAGCTTTGTGAATGTCTTTCCTTGGCATCAGGCTAGCAATACAGTAGCACTTGTGAGCAGCAACACTCTTCAAAATGCACTTCAGATCAGTCAAGGAGAACTCCAGGAAACTAACTTCGGGTGCTTGAAGGAGCGAGAATCCAAACGGGCTGCACCACTCAATGTCCAGCACATGGCATGCTTGGCTAAACTGCATCATCCATGATTGCGAAGTGAACTGGTCCTGCTCATAAATCGCTCGCCACGACTGTCTGGCAAAGTGAGAGGTTCGCAAGAACCGCGCAGATTCAATGATTGTCGTGACAGCACGAAACAAGAAGGGATCCAATTTATGTGCTTTGTGAACGACACAGAGTAGGAGGTGGTTTGATCGCCACTTGGGTCGGTCTTGCCATATAGCATCCGCAATGGCGCACTGCAATCTGGCTAGCAATCTCTTCGGGAGGAAGTTAAGCTGCGGTGCAAACGCGACCTGAGGCAGAACCTTAGTGGTCAGAATCTGTGCCCACTTGTAGGCATCACAAGGGAGTGCACGAATCGCTTCACAGTCTCGCAGCGCAGCTTGCAGCTTTGTAAGCGGAAAGCTTCCAACATTTTTCCGTGTGGTCTGAACATGTGCCCCAAGGATGTTAACCACCTCAACGAGTTGCATCTGTGGCAAGGCAGTCTTCAAAGCCTTTCGCAGATCAGCCGTAGTGGCAAAAATTTCACATTTCCCAGCGTTTAGAAACTGGCCACAAAGGGAATCCCATAGCTCCGTGGCTCGGACTGCAGCAACCAAATTGGCAATGGAGGGCAGCCGAGTCCACAAGTAGGTGTCGTCAATGAAAGCTCTGAAATCGACTCCATCAATGTTGCAAACAATCCAGGCCCAAATAGCCATGTGGATATTGATGCAGAGAAGGCTGAGGGAACATCCCTGGACAACACCATTCGGTGTAGATATGGCCTGCTTCCGCGTCCATTGTTTAAAGGACAGGAATCTCGTCATTCTTGTATACAGCGCCAGGAACCCACGCACAAAATTCTTGGGTAGGCCCAGGGCAAGCATAATGGCTGCGCAAAGCTTGGGCATCAAACGATCAAAGCACTTAGCCTTATCGAGCTTGAGGGCAGCGAAGGAGCCCTGGAAGGCGTGCGCTCGATCAATCTCCAGTTGCATGGTCATATGCACTTCAGACATCAGCCTACCTTTGATGCCCCCTTTCAGTTGCGGAGGCATAATATCTTGCTGCCATTCCTGGAGTTGGCCAAAGCGTAGACCCGTGTACAAGAGGGTGAACACGGATTGCAGAGAAATGAGGCGCTTGGAAAGTGGAGCATCACTGCCATCCTTGTTGTGAATAACCATACGGACCTGCGTCAGAATCTGAGGAAATTCCAGAGTGCCAGCTTCAATAGCATTGAAGAGCATCGCATCAGGTCTAAACGCTGCTGGTGGAAGAGCCTGCACTTCACGTGTTTGCCATGCATCAAGCCCCGCAGCCGCATCAGGCCGATGTTTGGCAGCCTGTCTCCAGAGTTGATCCTCTGTGATGGGAGGGAGGACCACCGACCGGCCTTTGTCATGTATGTACGGCCACACTTGTTTGAGGATCTGCATCTCATGAGTATAAGATGATGTTCCCATTGTCATCTTCCACCAAGTTTGGTGGGACCACACGACCCTTCTTCTTGAGGTACTGGTAAACAATCTTGCCAATTGTGGGCGATGAGGTGGCAAACTTCATAGCTGACCTCCATCGCCGGATTGCGGCAAGTTTGAGTTGCTTCATTTCAGTACGAATAGCCTTCAAGGTGACTTCAATGAGATGTGGTACATCATGGGCGAAGATCTGCCTGACCGAGACGGGCATCAATTTCGCAACTTTGAGCTTTCGCAACAGCCTATCCCTAAGGATCCGAGAATCTACTTTTCATGGCTGCCAGCCACTTTCCAAGGTTCTGGCCCCCTAGAAGCCAATGCTGGAAGATAAGATTTGTGGCTGGCAGCTAGGATTCATGGCTGGCAGCCACAAATCTTATCTTCTCAAAACTGGCTGGCAGCCATGAAAAGTAGATTCTACTTCTAAATGTGGCTTCTGCCCAAACTCATGTTACCACCTCCAAGAAGCGCTTCTGGGAAGCCACAAAAGCGCTTCTTGGAAACAAGATATTTGATATGTTGCAGCTGTTTGGCTTTAAGCAAGCTAGGTATAGATGTCAGGAGAAGCAACGCTGCCCATCCCCCAGCCTGCAATAAAGGCAGATATCAGCAAGCTGGTGGCCTTTGCAAAAGGCTTCCCTGACTCTTGCAATGCAAACCTGTGGCCAGCTGACCCTGAAGAAGCCTGCACAAGGCATGCATTGTTTTTGGGTGTGTGGTTCAAGCATGGGGCTTTGAGCAAGCCTGTGGAAAGGCAAGCAATGAAAGAAGCTAACCATAAATTGACCACATCAGAATGCAAGTTGATCGTGAACCAAATTCATGAATGCAAAAACTTTCTGAGAAGAAAATGGAAAAATCTCAAGACTGGAGAAAAAACCTCTGGTCTATTGATGGGTTTGATGCAAAGTCTGTTTGGCACTCCACAGCCTGCAGAAAGGCCAGTGAGAAGGCTTAACCAGAAGACACCAAAAAAGAAAGCCCTTCAGCCTGCAGAAGAGAAGCCTGAGCAAGGCCCAGCACCTATCACTTTTTTAGAATCCCCAGCTGCCATTCTACCATCAGACCAAGAGGTGGTGGAAATCGAAAGTACAGCTGCAAGCACAGCAGTGTCACAACAAGATCTGGAGCCTGCAAAAAGGCCATCATGCAAAAAAGCGCCAAAGAAAGTGCCAGCCTGCAAAAGGCCAAGTGCAGCAAGCAAAGCCAAGGCATGTTGGAAGAAGAGCCTTTCCTTTGGGTTTGTTAAGGAAACCAAAGCTTCAAACAAGGCTTACATTGTGTCCAAGCCTGAAGAAGGCAGCAAGCCAACTTGCCTGGTGAATGTGCAATTGCCTAGGGGTCCTGACCAAGACAGAGTCATGTCTGCACTTATGGCTAAAGCCTGCGAAGAGGCAAGCCTGGAGAAAAAGCAGCTGGTCTCATACAAAGATCAGCTGCTGAAGGACTCGCCAGCACAGCCTGCATAAAGGCACCCCTTGGTGAGGATCAAGGGACAGACAGCACAAAGGCCACTGGGGAGAAGCCTGAGCAAGGCACCATTGGCTTGCACAGCCTGCATGAAGGCCAGCTTTAGATTCCAGCCTGCACAAAGGCCCTTACTGTACAGTTCAGCACTTGCTCGCTGTGGTTTTTGAAAAAAGAGCCTATGTAGGGTAGGGCGCAGCCATGTTTAAAAGAACTGTTTTGTGTTTTGGGGGGCCACTGTTTAAAAGGGGGTTCATGAACCGATGGCTCAAGAAGCATGCACAAATCCCATGGACATGTGCACAGCAACCCACAGCAACACACCACATACACACACTCTACCATGACAAACCGAGACAGCTCCATGCCACACACACACTCCACACCAATGACACACTTTGAAGCACCATGCATGCCTGTGCAACATGCATGTTTTGTGTATCATGTCGATGAAAAACACACAAACCCACAGAGACATATCTTCATGCAGCCATATTTTTGTAACGCTTCATGCTTCAAACTTCAGGTGCCCACACTTTCAACTTTCACAGACTCACACATGACATTTGCAAATCACATGTATACACACTTCCATTTCATACACACTTCACAGCTCATAGATTTACACACAGCTTATATAGGGCACAACCAGGGTAGGACAGATTGCTTTGGCCATGGCTTTCTTGTTCCACCTGCCCAGCCTGAACAAGGCCTTGCTCTTGATTGTGGTGTTGAGCCTGCAGAAGGCAACTCTCCTGGAAGGGGTCCAAGGCAGCTTTCCCTGGTGGAGGGTGAGGCTGTTCAGGGGCACTAGGTGGTTGTGGGATGTGGATTCCCAAGCCTGGACAAGGCTCACCAATGACCAAGAGCAAGAACTGGATTGCCTGGAGTTCGATGAGCCTGAAGTAGGCCAATTTATACAGCACCAATCCCAACAGTGTGGATACACTGGGGATTGGTCAGTTGATGCTGCCCCACCTGTCTGGGATAGGTGGGCTGAAGGTTGGGTAAGGCATCAGCCTGGACAAGGCTCTGGTCACCAAGAGCCTGAACAAGGCAGATCTTCTTCTTGGAGGTCCCATGACCAGCCTGAACAAGGCACATCTTCTTCTTGGAGGTCCCATGGGCAGGCTGAGCAAGGCAGATCTTCTAGTTGGTGGTGCAATGAGCCTGAACAAGGCAGATCTTCTTCTTGGAGGTCAAGTCCAGAGCCTGAGCAAAGGCAGCCAAGGTACTCAAAGGTTGAGCCTGGAAAGGCACAGTGGCAATACTGGGATGATTGGTCATCAGAGGATGAATCTTCCCATTGGGATGATGACCAATGGGAAGATTGGAGGGGCTATGCTGATTGGCAAGATTGGAATGAAAGCCCGTATGAGGGCAACCCTAGGTGGCTGAGCAGGGGCCCAGTGTCAGCCAAAAGAAGGTTTGAAAGGAGAAGGCTGATTCAAAGGGGTGAGCCTGTACCAAGGCATTTGGAGCCTTATGATTGGGTTGCCAATTGTGAGAACAAAGAAATGAAAAGAGAAATTCACAGGTGGCAGCAGCCATGGCGATGGAAAGGCAGGAGAGGGCAAGAAGAGGCCTTGAGCCTGGACCAAGGCAGTGCAGGGCAAGAAGCAAAAGCCAGCACAGACCAAAACCTCCAGAACCTCCTAAACCAAGGAGGGCTCAGCCTGCACAAGGCACACCAGCCCAGCCTGAACAAGGCCAATTCCAGCCAACAGCTACAAAAGAAGAGACAGTTCCAGAAGGCAAAAAGCCCAAGCCCAATGCAGAAAGTGCACCAAAGCCTGCAGATGCTGAGCAGGCAGTGGAGCCTGAGCCTGCAGGAGGGCAGAATGAGCAGCCTGCACAAGGCCAGAATGAGCAGCCCAAAAAAGGAGATGATGCTGCTCATGATGGTGCTGATGATGGAGGCATTGAGGATTTCTGAGTGAGCACTGCACAGCTCAAGCCTGAACAAAGGCCAGCACACCCCATACCTAAAGCCTGAACCAAGGCCAATTCCACCACTTGTCAGCTCAAGCCTGAACAAAGGCCAGCGCACAAGCCTGAACAAAGGCCAATTCCACCACTTGTCAGCTCAAGCCTGAACAAGGCCAGCACACCCCATAGCTGAAGCCTGAACAAAGGCCAACTCCACCACTGGTCAGCTCAAGCCTGAACAAAGGCCATTCAAAACCACAGCTGTCTTCTAGCCTGGATAAAGGCTTGTACAGAAATGGAGCCTTGGCAGCCCTGCAAAAAAGCTCTTTGGGTGGGGAGTGGGGTTTTGTGGTTGGTTGTTGCTGGTGGTGGTGGTGGCTGTTGGATTAGGGGAAGCCTGGAACAGGTATACTACTTGAGATGTGAGTGGTTCACCCCCAAGGTCTTGAAGGTGAGTGGTTCACCCCAAAATTGGTAAGGTGAGCCTGCAAAAGGCCAGAAACACCAAAGCAAAAAGTACCAAAAAAGTACGAAAATCGTACTTTCGTACTTTTGTACTTTTATATGTTTTTATATATTTCCTTTTAAATTAATAAGGAAATATACAAAAAGTACAAAAGTACGAAAGTACGATTTTCGTACTTTTTCGTACTTTTTGTTACTTTTTGGGTCTCTCAGCACCTCTGCTGCAGCTTTTGAAAAATCAAGGGCAGACCACCAACACACCAGAACCTTCAACAACCAACACCACACAACAAGCACAAACACACCAAACCTGGCACCCATGCCACCTAGAAAGAGGCCATCAGCCATGGGACCACCAGAGCCTGAACAAGGCACCATTGTAGTGAAGCAAGAGACAGCCACTCCTCACAAAGACAAGTGTGAGGAAGGCACCCCTACCAAGGATGGTGCAGGGGGCTCACCCCAAGCACCCAGAATCAGAATGAAAGTTTCGCCAAAAGCTGTAGCCAAGGCCAAGGCCAAAGCCAGGGCCAAGGCCAATGCCCAAAGTCAGCCTGCAGAAGGCCATTATGAGGCACCTGACAGGGAAGCTTGGAAGGATGTGCGCTATCAGCTGCAGAAGCTGGAGAAGGCTGGGAAAGGTTCAAGCCTGAGAAAAGGCTGGCAGAATGTCCAAGGGCAAGGTCAAATGGCAAAAAGAAAGTGGTACTATGAAGTCTTTATGCTTGATCCTGAAGTCAGCAAAAAGGCTTGCCACAAGACAAGTCTGCAAGAGAAAGGCGCAGAGTCAAGCCTGCAGAAAGGCTGGGTTACAAAATATGTTGTAGGGAAAATGGAGGGGGCCAACCCCAATTCCCCTGACTTCGAGGAGTTGTGCGATGCAGCTGTCACATCCTTGGAATCCAAGGACCATTGGAATCCATTGTGGGCCCAGAAAGGGGTGAAGCTGTATTGGTATGAGAAAAGAATGATGGATGTGGAGAAAGAAAAAAGCAGCAGCTCCACACAGGTCAAGCAGGAAGTGGAGCTGGACACTCCCACTTTCCAGCATGTGGAAGGCTTGCTGGCCTACCAACCGCCTGAAGCAGAAAGGCTCAAGCTTGGTCAAAGGCCTGACCCTGATCCACCAAGGGGCCATGAGGGCCCACCCCCTGCAGGTGAGCCTGACCCTTGTGAAGCCTACAAGATGGCCTTGAAAAGCCTGAAGAAGGCCATCAGTGCTCTCAGCACCAGCCTGGACAAAGGCTCTGTGTTGAAAGAAGCTATTGCCCAAAAGCAGAATGATAGTGACCCACATGTCAAGGCCCATATGGACAGCCTGAAGCAAGGCTTGGTTGAGTATGGCAAAAAGAAACAGGAGTGGCTAAAGAGGTTGGGCACCTTCAGCCAGCAAGTTGACCCAGCAGATGCTCCAGGCTCGCTTGAAGAGGTCAACAAGGTGAAAGCTGCATGTGAGGAAGACCTCAAGAGCCTGAACAAGGCCTGGGGACCAGCAAAGCTTTGGGCCAAGAATGAAGGGATATAGCCTGAACAAGGCTTTGAACAAGCACTGGCATTGGATAGCAGCCTGTGCAAGGCCTGTACAGCTGGATGGCAGCAGGATGAAAAAAAGAGCTGGACTTGGGTGGTGGGGGTAGGGGAGAATAGGGGACTAATGAAAATTGGTGGCTCTAGATGTATGATATTTTTTTATCTGCAGCCATCTTTAGCTCAAGCATGGGTGCTTTCAAGTTTTTCCTATGGTTGCTGTTGTCAAGCCTGGATAAGGCCTTTGCATCACCTAAGAAGAAAGCCAAGATTTGCTTGGCAGAGGCTGTTTGGGCTTCTCCTAGTGCAGAAGACCAATTGAAAAACCAAGAGGAATTGGTCGAAGAAATTGAATCCTTGCATAGGAGAAACCAGCTCCCAGCCACAAAAGTGGTGAAAATGCTCACCAAAGCCAAAGCTGGTGGCCTCAGGGTCAAAGCACCAACCAGCCAAAGCCTGAACAAGGCCAATGAAGATGCTGCACTAGGTGGCAATGCAGCCAGGTCGATGAGGAGGTGGCTCAAAAAAAACAACACATGGTGTCAATTGTATTGGGCAAACATACCATTAAAAAATCCAAAAACACAAGAAATATCACCCAAGCCATTGCCATTCTTGCTTCCCCATGAGTGGTTGGAAGGCTATTTGATGCAGCCAGGAGCATGGCAAGATTGTATGCCTGAAAGAGGCTCAATGCTGGCCACAAAGTTGGCCCAATGCTGTGCAGATTGTGGTGAGCCTGCACAAGGCATGGTGCCTCTAGGTATTCATGGTGATGGAGTGCCTGTGCAAGGCAGAATGAATCAATCTAGCTTGGATTTCATCACGGTCAACCTCTTGGCCTCAAGGCATTCACAATTGAGAGTCCCCCTTACTTGTGTTGATGCCAAATTCATTGCAGGGCCAGAGACCACACAGGCCACCTTGGAAGTTCTTGCTTGGAGCCTGCAACATTTGGTATTGGGAATGCAGCCTGCATTAAGGCATGATGGGGCTCCTTTCGAAGAACCTTTTCGATTGACAAGAATTGGCAAAAGCCTGTGCAAGGCTGTTGTAGTTATGATGCGAGGAGATTGGGATTGGAATGTAAAATGGTATGGCTGTCCTATGCACAATGTCAAAGTAGGAATGTGTTGGCTGTGCTCCTGCAAGCCAACAGAGTGGAGATGCCAAACATTAGATCAGAGAAAGAGCCAAAGCCTGGACAAGGCCCAATTTCTGGCAAGCCTGGAATTGAGAAAAAAGGCCATAGCGCCACTTTTCCATGTGAACCCAATTACCAACCACACCATAGTCCCTGATTGGATGCGTGTCATGGATGAAGGATGTGGTGCAGCCTGTGCAGGGCAAGTTTTGAACGCTTTGTTGCCCTGCTATGAAGGGAAGAAGCAAGAAAAAGCAAGCAGATTGTGGGCACATATCCAGACTATCTACTCAGAGTTGGGTGTCCCAGCCAGTGAGCAATTGCCCAAACTCACTCTGCTTGACATTGTAAAGCCTGGGAAGGCCCCTGAACTTGACACTAAAGCAGCGACATGCAGGTATTTCTGCAGGCAGGGGATTTTGAGCACTTTGACAAGCGCACACAATTTTGACACAGGCACCAGCCTGCAAAAGGCAATCCACAAAGTTGCAACCTTCACCACCCAAGTCTATCAGCACATGGAAGCTTTCAATGGCAGGAAGCTGGCCAAATATGGAAGGGCATTGAAGAGCCAGTACATGGCATTGGAATCTCACATTCAAAGAGAAGATGAAAATGATGTTTGTTCCTGGCATGCCAAGCCTAAGTGGCACTTGGCTGAGCATATTTTTGATTTAGCCTGGGAAGGCCACAACCCTAAGGATTTCTGGAATTATAGGGATGAAACATTTGCATCCTCCATGCAGCAGTGGGCACTCAGAAGGGGTGGGAAGAGAAATGCAAGCAGTGAAGCAGAGAAAATCCTCCTTTGTTTCATGAATGACACACCCCCTCTGAGTGTCAACTTGCCCAGCTCAGCCTGAAGAAGGCCCAAATCCGATGTCCAGCTTCAGCCTGAAAGAAGGCCATGCAACCATAGGTACAATATGTTTCACCTTGTATCACCCAGTAGTGCCAAGGAAAAAGATGCACATGCTGATTTGCAGAAGCCACTTTGTGTAGCTTCTAGAGTTCAAAACCCAGAAGCCACTTTCCATGGCTGCCAGCCTAAAATCTTAGCTTCCACCAGAAGCTATTTTTAAAAGTGGCTTCTCGGATCCTTAGTGATGCTGTGTATTGCGAAAGGTGCGCAGGTCACCCGGCCCCGATGCAGCTCTGTTGAAGCGAGTTTCAAGCTCTCTCAAGGATCTTACAATCGATTGCAACGAGAGGAGGTGCGGCGAAGCCAGATTCCCATTGGCCTCCTGGGAAGCAGAGGCCTGTACCTTGACGAACTTCGGATGGGCACCACGACTCCGCGAACCCTTACCCCACACAGCACCATTGAGCACCAACAATTTAGCAGCGTATTCATTGTAGATAGCCCATTTGGTATCAGCATCGGCTGCCAGATCAAATTGCTGTGCATAGTGGTGCCAAAGCTGTTCACTGAAGGAATTAACCGGACAGCCAGGGTCGGTAGGGTCAGCATGTTGGATATTGTCCAAGTTCAAGACAGCTGGCCGCTGCATGATGGTGCCTGACTGCAAAAGTTTGTCCCACATGAAGGTTGCTTTAACCGGCCTATGCTGGCGGTCCTGGTGGTCGAGCACTTCAATGTGAAGGAGTGCTGACAATGCGGTACGATTCATGAGGATGCCATCGATGGAGGACTGCCCATCACTGTTCCCAGTCGCAACACTCTGAAAGAAGGTGCTAGGACGAATCACATCACCATCGGTATCAGTTTGCAGAAGGGGGTCTGCCCAGCCCCAGTGGTCTAAAGCCAACTGCACCGCAGGGTAGTCATCTGAAAGTCACCTGCGACCACAATGGGCACGTCGCCAAATTGCGCTGCCACCTCAAGGATGGAGTTGAGGAGCTCATTGTTCCGGGCAAACTTAGCCCTTTCGGAGGCCGCATTGGCGACGGCGTAGAAGTTGAATGCAAGCAGTTTAACACCTTCAGCCACCTGGTGCCACGTAGCTGTGACCCGAGTTGTGGATCGAAGCACGGTCCATTGCCCAGATTGGTCTGCTTGATCATCAAAGAGTTGCGTGAACTCTTTCTGTCCCAGTGTGGCTGTGCCCCCTGAGGGGATTCTGTACGTACCGTTGCTTGCTCTGGTTTTTTGCAGCGGTTGGGAGCAAAAGAGTTGAAGGTGGCAGAGGGCAGCCTTCCGTTGAGATTCAACAAGGTTGGACTCGGCAACCCGAGCTTCTTGAAGTGCAAGCACATCAGCCTCCCAGTGGAGACAATTGTCATTCGTAGCAAGAGAGTCGATATTGGCTGAAATCACATCCCAACGCGGTCCCTCACCTGGATAGCCCAGTGTCATATCGAACTCATAAGTAGGGTCAACTGCACAGCACACAATCCAACACCACAAGCAAAGTCGAGGAGGCAGAGAAGGTGGAGACAAAATTGTCGAACCCTTGGCAAGGCCTGCTTCGATGGAATCATCACAATATTCCGAATTCGAACATCAACAGTCGGCGGAGAGGTCCCTTCCTTCACCAGGTGGTGGGAGTACGACATCGCCAAAGATGATATAACATGCAAGAAACTGACATCGCCACCTCTGCAGTGATGAAGAGCATCACCCCAAATACAGAAAAGGCGAAAGGCCCCGGAGGCCAAGAGACGGCGCATAGGAAAGCATTGCTCACACATACCCCTGCATGAGGCTGCATAGTGGGTGAGCCCACAGAGAAAAACCCATAGAAAAACCAGCGTCCAATGAGTAGCCCTCTGCCAACTGATCCGGAGAGGCAAATCAGCAAAAGACCACAAAACATTGAAAAAGCCAGCACTGTAGTACGCGATCTGCGCAAAGATCAACCCCATAGGAAGGGGAGCATGGTCAAACACGGCCATACCCCCTTCTCTCCTATACCATTGTGTAGACGGAAGTCAGGCCGCCCGGTGGTGCTTGACCGGGGGCGGTGTGTCACCATGCTCACGGTGTCGTGGCTGCACGCATTGGAGAATCTGTCTCAACTGGTCTCCCACTTGCCCAAACCACAACCTTCTCGCTGAGGGTCTCGTGTTTCTGTTCAAGGCGGCCAACTTGCTCTTCGAGCCAATCAAAGCTCGGTATGAATCTCCTTGGAGACGAAACCCTTGCCAGCCCCACTGTCAGCGGACCCAACACCACCTGCTTTCGCTTTCCCTTTGCCCTTGCCTTTCGGTGGGGCTCGGTAGGAAACTGGCGTGAGGAGGATCTCAAAGGTCTTCTCATTCACTCTTACAGAGAACTTTGAAACTGTGGGCACCTTCTCAAATGAGAGTGTCCAAGCACAGACACCTGCACGCCTGAAGGATCGTGTCGGGATGCAAGGAGCCTTCGTTGCCTGGTGAACGGCTGACACGATGTCTTTGGCAAGGATCTCGGATGGCCATCCCAGACTGTCCATGTTGACTTTGGGGACCATAGCTTTGTTGATAGGGCAAATCCTGTCATCCTGAGGCAGCAGGAGGTCACGGGCCGTTGCCAGCGCATCTGTGGCGTTTGGTGACTGCAATACCTCTGTACCCAGCAATAGTGGAGGCGGCCTTAATGAGGTCAGCTTTATTGGATCGGTCAATCGGCCAGAAACGTGGGATGATCGACAAGTCCTGCACTTGATCACCTTTTGCAACAAAGTCCCTGACTACAAGATCTCCATGACCACTGGCTGACAGCAGCGGGATACGATGCTTCTGCTGAACCTTCAAGAGGCACTGATGCACGAGGTCAGTCTTTTCTTTGTTGCGCTCCTGCACAGTCCGATAGCCGTAGATGGCTGCATGCCCCCAGATCGGGTCGGAGCATACCTCTTTGAGCTGTGCTCTGAATTTGGCCAAAGGGTTGTCATAGAAGGCATTGAAGACATCCTTGGTGACCAGCCTGGCATCACATTCCAGCACGATCTCACACACTGCGGCCAATGTCAACGTGATTGACGGTGTAGGTAACGCAAATTGGACATCGGGGGTGATTACCAGGAGGTGTACTTGCCGTTTGTACTCCTGGTTCATGGCCGGGTCAAAGACGATCACTTCAAAAGGTCCAGTGAGATTTGGCAGCTTGGCCAGTGGATCTGTTGGATCAATCATGGGCAGAAGCAGCAAGGCTCCTTGGGTGTAAGCTCCTTGGCCTGTTGGATGTTGCCTTTGGAGACAAACGCAATACCTCCACGGTTCATAGACAGCTGTTGCTTCTGGACAAAGGGAACAGGCGTCTTGTCCTTGGCCACGAAGGGGTGATCTGTCTGGAGTTGTAAGTCCTCCCATTTCCTTTGTTTAACTGCCTTCTTCTTGGCTTTCCATGGATCATCAATTTGTCACGGATCAACCGCTTGCATGGGGGAGTCAGTACTAGCTTGGCCCTCCATTCCTCCAAGCGACACAGCAGAGCACGGCTGAAGGCCATGAACTCCTCCGACGAGAAGGAAAAGCCTTCGAATGTTCTCAGCAAAAGTTCTCAGCATGGGTGGGGCCCCAACAGTTCTCCAAGCCTGATCAGACTCAGCAATCACCTGGTCAATAAGCTGTCTTTTCGGATTTGGAATGTGGAAAGCATCCGGAAGATGGAGGTCAACAATGATCCACCTGTGAAGAAGCTCCCATCCACACATTCCTGGTCTGGTACGGTTGGTGTCAATGATGATGATCGGTCGGAATCCAAATGGGACAATGTAGTCTATGGCAAAGTCGTGCCAGAACTGTTGGTTTCTTGGAGGAACCTGAAGGAAAACCGCCCGACATGTGTGCTCCTCTGCATTGCACACCACTTCAACACCAATCCAGTGGCCCTCACGAAGGGCCACAAATCGCTGGACCTCTTCACAGGGAACTTTGACTCCTGCAGCGATCAGCGAGAGATCATGGTGCAGGACCGGAGGACAGAATGACTCAGGCATGAAGAAGCTCATGGCAAACTCAATCTCATCACTCGTGGCCCAACCTGGGTGAGTTCGGTAGATGTTGAGCCTCATCTCAAGCCATTCATCAGCAATGAAGAAGACCTCATGGATGTCATAGACGTGCAGTGGGCGGCCAGTGGCTCTACGCAAAAGGTCATCAGCACGACTTGGAGACTCCGTAATGGCCAGGAGAAAAGCATGTCTGCATGCGCGTGCAAATTGAACCATTCTATCTTCTGCCTGAGTTTCCCTCCAGACCAGGTCATAAAGCCTGCTTGCGACCTTTCCCCTTCGGTTCTCGTCGTCACCTTAGTATCCATGGCGATCCACGACCTGGTGAGGTCCTGGTCTGTGGACGCTCAACCCTCACACGTGCGGTGAGCGGCTGAGCCCCGGCCCTCGCGAGTGGGCGTGAGCTGCCCAGCTGTGAGCCGAAGCAGCTGGGGGGAGCTTCCTTGAAGAAGCGTGAGCTATCCTGCGTCCAATGTGTGTAGTAGCTACTTGAGCTACTAGCTACCGTTTGCTTCTACTAGCTACTTACCTTGCTACTACCTCCCTCTTCTCGGCCTACCCCCCCTCCCCGGGCTTATATAAACAAAAAAGGACTCTAATATGTATAATTTGGCTAGATCATCCACTGATAGGCGTTTGCTTGTGCAGAGCACAAAGACTCCTGTGAGAGGAAGTCGATGCATGCCGGCTGGCTCAAGCAGCTGCTCGCCCAGGATGTGGTCATGGAGCCATGGACCATGGACCGATGTCACGAAGGTGTAATCACTTGGCCAAAAGGCTAAAAGGTCTCATGGCTGTGTAACTGACATCACTTTGGAAGGAATACATGAATTTACCAGCGTCAGAGACTGAGGTCAAAATGGCACAGTCCAAGGCGCCAGAAACAATGACGCAAACCGATAGAAGACCCTCGGACAGTCGGGAGAAAGTGGGAAACGTCAGATGTTGGTAGCGATGCCCTTTGTTATTAGTAGCTTCTTGCTCCTAGTAGTAAGGCCATGTCCTAGGCCATGGTTTTTTTGGGATTTTAGATTTTGTAATTACGCGACCCCAACAGGTCTACCAGCAAGATACGGGGTATATGGCTGCTTAGCTTTTCAAGAACTGGCCTAGCAGGCCAACCTGAAGTCCCTCAACCTCACGCTTCGTGAAGAGGCCGGCTGTTTGCGTTTGGCCAGTTTTTGTACCAGCTGCTTCCACGTGTTTGCATGCCTGGAGGTTGAGAAAGCACGCCAGGAGATAAAGTGTTTGGAGGAGCAGGTCTGTTGGGAGTTGAAGGGTGATGTGAAGGTTCATGCAGATTGACAAGTGGCTGCCGGAAAAGCAGTTTCGGCAAAGCAATGCTAAGCAATTTGCATGAGGCATGAGTTTAGAGGTGCATCGATGTCCATGAGTCTCTTGACATGAGCCTTTTAACCATCGGTGTTTTTGATGCAGACTCTTTGATCGGGCTCCTGTGGGCATTGCAAACTGTGCAAACTACAGAACGCTGCCAGAACACGAGCACACAACTCGAGCGCAGAAAAATCCATTCATCGCCACCGTGCAGTCGGCACGCTGTATGCAGGGCCCTCCGAGCCTTCGGTTTGCCGAAGGTCACCATCCAAAGCTTTCAGTTATTGCAAGTCCTCCGAGCTTTCTGAATGTCGTAGGCCACTGCCCGAAGCACACTTTCCCTCCACGTTTTTTGTTATGAAGGTTCTCGTAAAAAGCTCGAACGTTACTCCAAAGGTTGTGTGAACTTGGATTTTTCTCGTCGCCGCCACATGTCGCCGCAAGGGAATGCACGCTTGCATGCATCAAACTTTCAACACAGTTAACGCCACAATTTCTAGTCGCGCAGCCCAGCCGACACGCACACCTTTGTCAAAACGAACGTGTTTTGTGTTCCAGTGCTGCAGCAGCATTCTTTTTTGGCGTAGAAAATGAGCAACCCAAATCAACCTAGTGGATGGATTCTCTAAGTCTCATCGACACTAACGTCCCATTCATAGCACATTCCTGTGGGTGTCACGGTTTGTGTCGCTCCAATATCCCATGTCCTGGTGGTGGGACAGATTGGATTGGACTATTGGACAGCCAAAAAGGACAGGAAGGAAGAAAGAAAGGCCTACAAGGGCATACAAAGAAGGAACGACAACATGAAAATTGCAGCTGACGCCTGATGCTTGCCAGGTGAAGCCCGCATAAGCATTGCTGGAAGTTCAAGGTCCCATGTTGGGTGAGAGGGTTTTCCGGCGCATTTGTTTGTGTTACTGCAATGTTTAATGAATGAATTCATGATGTTTATATATATATATATAACGGTTTTTTGAGACTCTCCATGACACCACTGAAGTGCAACAGCTTTCATTCCATCGTTGGTTGCTTCCCAATGTTAGATTTCACCTTCGTGCGGCGATTGTGACACCCCTGTGACAGCATCCAGGTTGGCTGGGCTTTTTCAGCCACAGAGTGTCACCAGAATATGTCGTTCTCAGCTTCTGCTGAAAGAATCCGGTCAAAGCGGTGGAAGAAAACAATCACACAACAAGAATAACATGTGTGTTTTGACTCGAGAATGCTCCTTGAACGACAAGAACTTTTGGCAATGGTTCTTACTGCTTCCACCACTACCCGAAGTCTCACACATCTGCAGGCTTTGGCAAAGCCAACACCTGTCAACTACCAACTACCAAGGTCGAACCTCCAGTTTGGTTGTGACATAGATCATAGATATGACATGGATCCTTAAACATTCATTGCTTGCTTGTGTCCAGCTGGAGCTCCACATGAGGAGCTCCACTCGAGGTTCTCATTTATTTGCTGCCTCACTGGTGGAAGTTAAGGCTTCCACTGAGTTTAGTAGCTGTGATTTATTGGGTGAGTAGCTACTCAAGGTGCTCAAGCATTTCACGAGCTTAATGTCGCTTGGTGCACGCACTTTTCGGATGTGGTGACTTCGCTGCCCTAAACTGCCAGCCGACATGAGATGATCTCATGAGATCCATTGTCATGCCCATTTACAGTACCCAAGACGTCCATGCCAGTCAAGCTACTTTGACCACAATCTGGCGAGGTCGGAGTGTTTGGTCAAATATGTTTAGTTCCATGTATCCAGTTTATCGCATATCAACCAGATCTCTTGTCTACTATGACCCTCGGAACGTCAAGACTTGGAACATATTTGCCTGCAGTGGATCGCAGCCAAGCCCATGTCTCATGCCATGTTGCAGGAATCATATATACCATTTGATATCAAGCTCATCTCGACACCATAAAGTCCTTAAAGAGGCAGTGATATTGTAGACATGAAGCCGCCTTCTCAAGAAGAGTGAATCCACCACGCATAAGCAACCGGGTCTGTGCAAAACAAGCCCGCGATGCTTCGCGCTACCCTGGCTTTGTCTTCCCAGCATGTTTGCAAGTGCCTTTTTGAGACAGGTTTGTGCAACCTTGTGTTTCTGTGCAGACAAGTCGTCATACCAAATCTATCCAAACTTTGGAAGAGTTGAAGAGTCGCGTTCCGTTGATAGAATATTAACTATTTTAGATGAACAGCTGGACCTGATGTGACATCACACATGCCAGGGTTTGCTGCGCTTGCTGCTTTCTGCCCAGCTGGGCAGTTCGGAGCCCGGTGCGCTGAGTATCTTCAGCATATTCATGCATATTCAGCATGTTGCACGGGGATGCATGGGGCTTTGCTCTCGCTAGAAGAAGAAAGAAGAAAAAGGAAGAAGAAGGAAAACACATAATAATGATAATAATAATAACAATAAGTGTTTTGGCCAAAACTGTTTGAGCCACCTCCATGATTGCCGTTTTGTGCATTCATTTGGTCAACATGGGCATGCGAGAAGAATGGACATCATGGAGGCAAAAGCAAATCAAAGCAAGACCGAGTTCAAGCTTCAAGACGAACTGCAAGTTCGGAATCTAATAAAACACAGAGGTCTTTTGCAAGCAGCTCAGAGAGGAGGCTTCTTAGGTAGAGATAGAGGTCCGTCCGTCCATTGAGAACCCCAAAATTGATCTACCATCATTACCATCGTGCCTGTGTTGCTCGAGGACTCGTTTCTGGAGTTTCATAGTGCAGATGGAGAGCGGGAGCTCATTCCAGTCCATGCCTGAGAAGCGTAGTGAGTGGATTGACACTGCCTCAGTTCAAGCAAGATCCATTCCGGAGCGCATTGCTCAAGAAACGTCCAAGAAACACATGGGCTTATTATCATAAATCATTGTATATTCCTTCACTCTCTCACCAAAGTTTTTCTCATGATCACATCAATTCGGGGGTCCAGGCGCCATGGATACACGTGAGACATTGAATTGGAGTTTCAGACCGACCCAGTCATGGGACCCATTTGCCCGTGCCTTGGTCGAGAAAAGAGCTGAGATGTTAAGGATCGTATTAAAGAGGCCTTCCAGAAGGCCGGCATGGCTCTTCTCAAGCATCTGCATAAGCAAGAGAACGTGGATGACGGGGAGTGCGTCCTGTCCTCCGGCATCGGCGTGTGCGCCTGTCTAGCCATTCGGGATGGGCTGCGGCTGACAGTGGCTAACCTGGGCGACTGCCGTGCCTTGGGCTGCCGGAAGGGGGCATTGGAGATCCTGACGCAAGACCACAAGCCAGGCGAGTAGCGTCTTTTATTGAACTATAGAATACTATTGGCTTTAGACTATACTGTAACTCACCAAGTGTGTGATACATTATGTGTGGCAAAGGCTCACGAAGCCTCTGGCGTAGGCTCTTGGATTTCACACAGGTTGCGAAGCTAATTCGCGAAGCCACCCGTACAGGCACTTTATGATCAAGAAGCACAGTCCAGGCGAGACTGGCAAACAGGCCCGCTTGGCGATCGAAGGCGTGTGCGATAGCTATCTTGAGGGTGGCCTACTGGAAGAAGGGCCCAAGTGTCTCTTGGGAGCCAGAGACGGCGGTGTTCTCTCTTCGGATGGAATATTCGATGGGGGCCTGACAAACCAGGAGGCTGTGCTGTCGATAAGGCGACAGCTGAAGAGAAGTCTTGCAAGTGCAAAGCATGCTTCACCGTGTTTCCAGCTAGGTTTCGGTTTTGTGTCCCCATGATGCCCATGGGCCATTTCAGACTAACTTAGTGGTGGTTGGGGCAATGGGGCGAATTCGCGTCTATGGTTCCCATCTGACAGCCGGAGTGCAGTCTCCCCACACCGCGGTGGAGACCCTGGTGCAGAAGGCAGACAAAATGAAGAGTATGGACAATTTGTCTGCAATCACTGCAATCGTCATAGTCTTCCACGTGCCCCCAGCAGAGACATCAAACTCGGCGCTGGGCGGAAGGTGGCCCTAAAGGCTAAAGGGGCTCAATGATCAGTACCAATTGGCAACTGCACTGGCACCTGCAACTGCAATGTTTGGTGCCTTGGTCGCCGTGTACTCTCAAATGTTGAAGTCGTGGCGACATTCAATTCTTGAAGCTTACTTGGGGATTTGAATCTATGGAAGTCGTGGCGATGTTGCGTTTAGTTGGGGAGAAGACAAGGCAGCAGCGGCAAACAAAACGACGATCAAGCAAAACGCTGACCGCACAGGCAGGCGAGTGGGGAGGCAGGTGGGGAAACAAGTAAGGAGACAAGGCAGCAGCGGCAGACAAAGCACCGATCACAGCAGACAAGCAGGGAGACAAGAAAGAAGGAAGGACAAAAAGAAACAAAGAAAGAAGGACAGGCGCGAGAGCAATATATATTATGAGGTAACTACAGTAGAGGTTTTCATTCTGAGGGCTTTCCTTGGTGGCACGGGATTTGACCTCGTTCACCCTCTCGTTCATCCTCGTTCCGATACCTCTATGCAACTTGCGTGATTCAAGTAAAGTGCCCAGAGCCTGGTCCAAAGAGATGTCAAGGGACCATAAGGAGATTAACATCATTGCTAAATCATTGCGGCTCCATGCCAGAAGCTTGTTGTGAACACATGAAAATTGTGCTTTGGATGGAACTTCAGAACACATCCAAAACATTGCCAAATCAGCGCGTTTACATGCGGGAACCTCGTTTTTGCACAGCATGGCTAAGTGACATTCTAAATGATTGCGTTTACATGCGGGAACCTGGTTTTAAATACATGAGAACTGTGTTGGGGAGAGCACACCAAAAACATTCAAAAATCATCGCGTTTACATGCGGGAACAACGTTTTTGCAAGGACTATGCCGGGACCCCCCCTCTTGGCATCGCGTTTACATTGGGGAACGCAAATTTTTCCTAGTATGGCGTGACTTCCGCGGCTGAGTGTACTCTATACCTTGTATGTACATTGTGATGTAATACTGTAGCACATTATCTCCATACAAGAACCTTGTACATTTGAACGGCCACATGTTGCAAAAAAAATTGCAGTTGCCTGGGCTGCAATTGGACTGACCCTGATCCAAGTTCCCCCTCAAGGTGTTTGGGCATGTTTCCTGGCAGTGTCCGTGCTGTTGTGGACAGCTACAGTATATCTTTAAGACGACAATCTTACAATTGCTTCAGAGATCCTCTGCATTTCCCCTACAAATAGGCCATCCCTGCCTTGTTTTCGACGATTTTGTTCAGAAAATATTGGTGTCAGTTTCGGCCACATCACACACAGACATGGCGAAGTCGGTTAGCCATCAAAAACAAAAAACCGCGAAAAACTAACTCTACTTTTTCGGCGACCATCCTACAGGTCCACCGGCCAGATGCATGTAGACTGATATCGTTCTCCTCATGCTGAAGGTTCCATGTCCCGAGGTGAGCCCACAGCATCCAGCACCTCTGTGCTTGCGGCAGTTCGAGCAGCCTCCATATTATGCTGGGCACCCAAGAGAAGAGCTAACTTGCAGTTTCGAGATCAGATAAGATGAGAACCTTTGTGGATGATGTTTTTTCGCTGGTGTGCGTGGGTGGGCTTTGGGCAGGTGGCAGGAACGTGTTTGTGTATGTATTTTTTTCTCCCAACGGTATACTACTGCCTTCTTTGGTGGTCGATGGCCAGTATTGAGCTGTAATTGGCAGGTTCGCTTGTTTTTCTAGATTCTAGATCCTAGATTCTAGACGTCCATCAAGCGCATGACTGTCCAAAGGTGGCGTTGGAAATTGAGTCCAGATGAGAGGAATTCATGTGAACCAGGTATGCCCGTGTTGAAAAGAACCTGCCGTTTGCTGAGGCTTGGCCAGTGATTCAGGCCTTGGACAGTCTTAGTGTTTTTACGGAAGTAGTCGCTTCTAGTATACTTGGTGATTTATATTAATATAGGTGGATTTGCTTGGTTTTTCCTCATTATTACCGAAGTTTCCAGTCGATCACAGCAAACCCCACTGTGGACGAGAAGGTACTTAAAAACGACATGTTGCTAAAACATGAGGACGATGAACTGAACTGCTGGAACATTTTTGCAAAAATGATTTTTCAGCTGAATTTCAGCTGTCCAGGTCTACCTGCTCTTGAGGCTGGACGGCAAGGAATCCAACTCGACATCGGTCTTGTCATGGATACCCTGGGTGGTCTGGGACCCATTGAAAAGGAGAAGCAGTTGGGGTCAGTTTAGGGGTTTTGAGTGGATTTGCAGAAAGATAAAGTAATGTAGTGATGACAGTATTTCATTCATAACATTGTACTGCGACACCTTCAAATTGCACTGACCTGACACTTCTTCCAAGGGACAGCCATCAAGATTGCAGATACAAGTGCGGAGCTTGGCCATGGATCGATGAAATCCCATGAGCCCTTCCAGGGAGCTTGTTCATGTTTGACTTCTTAAATTCAGCGTTCTTGCAGCAAGCCTTTCAACCACGTACACCTTTCCGAGGTGAAGAAAGGGCCTCCAAGATGGTTTTGCAGACTTGGTCAGTCATGGTCTAATTCTCAAAGACTTGACACTCTGGAGCACAGTATGCAGAAGTATGCAGGAAGTACCGTATGTAGAAGTGCTGGTTTGATCAAGAGAGTGCTGGTTTTTGTCGAGAAGTGCTGGACCTTAGAGTTGGCCGGTCGACCCCGACCGCGAGGCTTGCAGCAGTGCTCCCGAGCATGTGCAAGGACTGCACCCAGCGATGTGCTGTGAAGCCCATCCAATGGGCCTGGGCCCCAAAGGAGTGCGGTTCTGCACCAAACGCAACTCAATCTCTTAAGGTACCAGAGATACAATCATATATGCAAGTTCCAGGGTGTTCAGTACATCCCGTTCGTTAGTGGAATGAATGATGTGTTACAAAGCTTTACAAAGAATATTCGGTGACATGTGCGGGAAGAGGATGTATATACTTGATACATGGGTTTCCCAAGAGCTACAACAAGTTGGCATTGGGTCAATGCTTGATACCATGAACATCCATCAACTATCGTGAGAGTCGATAGATTCCGATAGATGGCAAGAAGGGTGTTGAGCCTCACGATGTGGTTCCAATGGCTCCAGGCTGACAACTTGGCAGTGCCAATTCCATCATCTGGAGGATGTGTCTATATCAGCAAGGTCTTGCAGCGCAGACGAAAGGATCAGTCAGTGGGTGTTTGAAACGTCACCCTAAGAATTTGCGAACGGGTAGGAATTAGTGAAGTTGCTGGAAGCTTTGTAGACATGAGGTGTAAACCTTTGGCCGCGTAAGTTATGCGACATGATTTGGATACTGTCATTAGTTTCTTACCAGTCCCTTTCACAATCTTTGATTTTTGCTGATCACGTGTTGTATCTACGTGCAACTGCGCAAAGGCGGTGTGCTTGTTTGTACTGGAAACCACTCTTTGCACCCTGGTTGCAGTTTCCTCCGAACGTGGACCGGGTGCATGCCTCTTGGTACCTGTAGAAGACTCAGCGCTTAGGAGCGATCTCAGTTCACAGTCTGTGCTTTTGCCTGTGAGATCACAGAGTGCCTGGATTTGGCTGCCACGTCAAAGTGAGCCGGACCTTGTCATACTGAGACACTAAAAGAGAGTGCATCAATGCATCAACCTGTTGAAGCAGATGCAATATCTCCTACACTTGAATGCGACTGGCAGTCTTTAGCTTGTTTGATGTGTTTGAGATGTCATAACCAGTGAGCTCAAAGGCATTTGGACCTTTCTGTGTTCATTTTCCTGCTTCTGGGCATAGTATTTGTGCGGCCCTCAGCTGGACCAAGATTCGTCAGTGCATAAAGAAAAGCCTTGGTGCTCCTCCGCAGGAGAATTATACGTTGATCCTCTGAATTCTTCTGGTGTTGCTGCCCCTTATTCTGATAGACCTGTGACGCACTGATGCACGGTATTTGTTTGTGCTTCCTTTGTGCTTTGAGGTCTTCGCCTGGAAGCCTTTGCGAGAAAGCGTAGCATTTCACGCTGGCTTAGGAGGTCATCGTGGGCATCCTTAAACTCTTTTGCATTTGCCCAAAAAAAACTTACAGTCTTATGACTTATGCTGTTGAAAGCAGCGGAACATTGTAATATTTAGCAAGAGCCTGTCTCAACGTTTCTGAAGCTTTCCTTTTGTTCTTCGGCAGTGTTCATATCCAGGAGTTGGTTCATTGATTTTCATCACGCTGATGGTGGTGGCCTCAAAAGTTTCCTAGTTAAATGCGCACTCTCACTAGAGGTCACTACTATATATATAATTATTAACCGGGGTTGAAAGGCGTTCCTGGTGAGCAGTTTCTTGTTCTTAGTCTATGCATGGAGCAATTTTTCTAAAGTCATTTCATAGTTTTTCCAGCACCAGGTGCTGCTTTGGCTGTCAAGGAGTGTGCGGGGCACTCTTCATGGCAGTGTGCCATTTGGTCGTTCAGTCTTGTCGCTCAGTGCACAGACCAGAGCCATTTCTGATTGGTGCGTATGCACCCATGGTACCATGGTACACCTGTATGCAGGATGTAATGTAATTATTTGTCTAAATCGTTAATCAGGCTACTTGAGCATTGATTGAGCTCTTCTCTATAATGAGTAGAGGGGAATTCGGAATACATGCTTCTCTAGGTTGACGCTCAGTTTTTTGCCGACTGCTCACCCAGTTAACGACTCTTCTAGCTGGAGCACTGGCGTTTATTCCTGCAGCTCGAAATGCCAGAGACCCAGTGCAAGTCAAAACTCAACAGCAAACAGCCTTGGAATATATAAGCCAAACATTTTCTCTAAGGCGTTGTTGGCTTGGACATTGAGGTGGCTTCCTGTTTCGGCCTCGGGTTTTCCTTAGCAAGTACAGAAAACCGAGGGAGCTTCTCGATTCTTGATGGTTTGAAAAAAGGTATATCTTTGATCTTTGGCTTTCTGACTGATTGCTAGCCTAGTAAACGAACAACTTCCTGAAAACGAGTTGGCTTCGGGCTGTCCCCGTGTACGTTGTCACCTGAGGCTCCCAACTGGCAGTCTTGGCTTGGATCTGCACTTAGAGCATGAGGAAAACTAGGGATCAACCCCACTCAGGCGTTGCGCGTGTTGAAGGTCGACATGTGTTCAAAATGCCGGTGTGTTTTTGAACATCGATTGGCAAACGTTCCGCGACATCCTGTACTGCCAGCTGCGGACACATTGGATCAGCTGCGGGTTCACAGAACGACACTGGCCGGCAACCATTTTTCATGGATTTCCAGCAACTATTTGCTAACCACAACATTATTGTAATTGCCGCAATTGCCTAACCCCAGCGTGAATGTTTGTAATGTCGCCTTGCAAAAATGGACAACCCCCACGTCTAATCATTAACGTCATTATCCCACCCCAACACCCCCCCAACTACCTTCTAACAGAATGTATCACATGCAACATTAAGGTCATTGTCCCACTCGAACCCCCCAACCACTCCCCAACTACTTTCTGACAATACGTTTCTGCACAGTCTGCGACTCCCCGGTGGGGCGGTACCCGAAAACTACTGTGGGGATCTGTGGGGGCTCTTCTTGGAGAGCTGATGTTTATCATGTATCATGTTACGGCAGGCGAGAACGTCGTTACGGAATGTCTTGGAGAGCTTGTCAGTCTCGGTTCATCTCAGATCCACTTTCAAGGTCTAAAGGACCCAATCTTCGATTTGCCAATAGGCTGGGTGGCTTGTGACACTGGGGATCTCTTTTCAAGGGGAATATGGAGGAATCAGAAACATACACAAGCACACTGAAGCTATGCTTTGCAACTGATCCTTGTGACCTTGTGCCTTCGGACTCCACATGAATTCCTTGAGTGGTTGGGTTCTTTTTATTTGAAGCCTGTCCACTGTTGGATGGGTGGTCTGGCCCCCTAAACTGCACAGGTTGGCTGGCCTTTCTCCTGGTCATTGTCAGCTGCCTCGTGCTAGTACACCTAGGCCCGCTCAAGCTTTGGAGCCTTGGATGTGGTTGCATAGGACCAATTCCTTGGTTGACATGTTTTTCAAAACGCTGCTGCCGCATTTGCATTGGTTTTGTTTTTGCCATAGACTCTGTAAAGGTGCCAAGCTCAGTGTCCGGTACTTCGCTGCATCGCCTGAGCCTGAAGGCTGTCATTCCTCCGTTGCAAGGGGCAAGGAGTCATTTGTTTTTGGGAAACAATAATAATAATACTATGAAACTGTAACTAGTGTGTTCTGCCCTGGAATAATAGATGTACTTCAGAAATCTTCAGACATATTATTTCTTGCCTTAGTCCAGAAGTCTGGCAACTGGTCAGACTGGTCGATGCAGGGGACATTGACTTCATCATCGGCGGAGATGGCCGCAGGGTAGACTTACTGCCACCAGTGCCTGTCTCGCAGAGGCAAGGACGCAGGGATCCAGGTTGGTAGACTAATGTACAATCACGTATGCGTAGCAGTGGGCATTTTTTTGGATGCAGGTGATTGGTGTTGAATGTTTTGAGATTTTATTTTTTTTTTGTGCGCCAAAGCAGGATGCTTGGATGGGGAATCTGGCTCCTGGGTGTCAGCTTCCTCCTTTGCAGCTGGACTCTCAGCAAATCCACGTACTGCCTCGACATGAGCATTGTGCCTTCATTCGTGATTTTCCGGGGCCACCCCCGTGTTTCAATCCTTGTATTGACTGCAATCACAACTCCAACATTTGTTTGCTACCAGAGCTAGCTTGGAAAGTGTGAAATTCATCGACACACCGGAGACTTTAATCACACCAAGGTACACATTCTGACACGTGCTCGCTGCTTATCACGCTAGTTGTTCTCTTCAAGGCGGGAGTAAGTTTGAGGGATCCATGGGAAAAGCGGTAAAGGCGCAGCAAAGGCAGCAAACAGACATGGAAGACAAAGAGGAAGGGGAGAAAGAGGCAAGGGGAAGGCAAGACGACGAAGACGAGGATGATTAGTGGTAGGAATTTGAATGTACGTACCCCAATGGTTTGCTGGCCAGATGAGTTTTCTATTTGCTGACCATCTATTGTAATGAGTCCAGTTCCATGGCTTTGTGTCTGAGGATTACATCGAGCATGTGGTACGCATGTGGATGATGTGGAGAAGTGTTGTGCAGGGCTGAGTTGCAAAGTGCGATTCACTCAGCTGCGCGGGGCTTTCAGGGGATCCAAATGGACGAAACGCGGTTGGTCTGAGAGATTTGGCGCTTTTGTTGGGAGAGGGGATGTCCAAGTCTCACTAAGGATGTGCAACCCAAGGATATCCGCAGCCTCATCTCTAGCGATGAGATGCATTCACAGGCCTGTCCCTGAGCTTGTGGGGGATTTGATACCACTCCATTTGAACAAAGATGATTCAGAAATATTCAGGGGACTCAGATTTGTGTCTGATTTGACAAATGGCACCTTTTTCTGCTTTCCTGCCTGCCATGCATTTCATGCTTTGTTGGTTTGCCACGGTTTGCCCACGAAAGAAACAGGCCTCCGCCACAACCAAAGCTGCGCTGGCCCAACTACAGCAATATGTCAAGGCAGGGAATCCACTGCTCCAGGGACTCCAGGGCAATTTTGGTTTGGCCAGGTTGGGCTTCAACCAGGTTCTACCTGTTGTCATGCTTGACACTTGTCATGTTGTCATGCTTCAGTTGTTTGAACCGCTCCAGGAACATCCGCGAGCGGTGCTCCAAGTGCGAGAGGAGTTTAGACGTGCGGTCGCTATGTGTGGGTCTTTCAAAGATTGGGAACCGTGCTTGCCTCGTTGGGGTTGATAGCTGGGCATGTGAAGTTGCCACAAACAACTATCTGTGGAACACGCTGTTGCTTTTCGTTGCAGGACTCCGAGCTGAAACTGCGTCGTTTCAGAGAGGATGGGTCGCCCTTGGCATGATTGCCTTGCGATGCGGGGAGCGTTGGTCGCTGGTTCCAATGCTGCATTTTTGGGATATGCATAGCCTCCAGACATATACTTGCAGGCAGCATCAGGCAGCAGTGTACTTCAGCTGTTCAATGCTGAGTCATTGGCTCATTTGAGACTCGCGATCCTGTGAAGATCCCATTTCCTCTGGCCCTGTGTCTCTAAAGTCAATCCCTCGGGTGCCGAATGGTGCTGGGCAAACTACTTGGGAACAAACCACGTGAACAAAACCTTTGACTTCCAGCAAGCAAGCGGAGGATGGGCCCTTGGAGGACGACTGTACAACCTGTCGGTCTTCGACTCCCCATGTATGTTGGAGGGAGGGTGGTGCCTTTGTAAGCTTGGCTCAAAGCCTCTTTTCATCAACTTCCCTTTTTCCTTGGCAGCATGACAGGGCCCACTTCAGACAGCCTTTGATATCGGTTCGGCTCCTGAAGCTGTGACTTCAAATGTGAAGCCCCAAAAGAAATTCACAAGCTGCAAGAAACTGTTGAAAAAGAAAGGCAGTTGAACTGATAGACTTCAATGACTTCTACTGGACCTTTGCCGGACTGCAGGGAACTTTGTATTTTCTATAATGTGAAGATTGAGCTTCCTGATTTCGCAGATGCGATTGAGGTCTCGGAGAATTCCTCGTCCTTGTGCTTAGTTCAGTAGTGGCTCAGAAGTGTGGTGGGATGAACGCGAAGCTTCACCAGGACGAGCCCGAGAAACAGTGGGCAGCTTGCTTGGTCGTTCAAGGATGTTCAAGGCTCAAGGCAACTTTGCATTACGGATGCTTAGGAGGCTCATTGTCGAAGCACTCCTTCATAGTATGATTCATATCATACTGTCCTTCAATTAGATGTTGAATTACCCACAAAGTGGAAGAGGGTAGAACATCTCGAGCTCGCTTTTGTGATTAGATGACACCAGGGGGTCCAGTGGTATCCAGTCGCTTGGCCCCAGGGAAGTTGCCAACTTCTAGCGAAAATTAGGAATTTTGGCACTCCGTTGCAGCCGCTCCACGGGTTCAGCATGAGATTGTTCAAAAGAGCAGCTGACTAGGTACCGTCACTGAGTGCAACAAAAAGTACCGATATTGGTTGTTCGATCACCGTGGCTGCCGAACCTTGTACAGCTGGCAAGTGGCTCAACGTTTCGCTGGACGGACCTCTGAACAGCGAAGGAAAACAAGGCATCGCTCGTCGCACACACTTTTGCCTCCCTTTCGAACATGAAAACATCGATCCGATGGCTTGGGTTTGCTTCTGACAGCAAATTGAGCGTTTGCTTGCAGCGGGCGATGGACTACCCAACATATAACACTCTCTGGAGATGACTGGCGTTTGCTGGCTTTTCAGCTTGGTTTCACCTGAATCCACTACTGGGTATGACAACCGTCGAAGAGCAGGAGATTTACAGTACGGAACAGTACGGATATGTTCACTATTGTTCACTTGTTTCAGGGTTGAAGTAGCACAGACCTAGCACCGAACGGACGAACGACTACAGCACAAACGAACACCAGAAGGGAGATCAGCCACTGGCTTGATTTGCAGCCTTTCTGTGCCATATGACATGATGTGCACAATCTCCAATCAGCTTGCCCTAATTATGAAGACTCTGACGACTCTGAATCAAGCTTGGCACTTGAGTCGAGGTTTTCTCAAAGCATTACCCACTACTTCTAAGATCTAAGAACAAGGCACCAAGTGACTTGGGGCTGTCCGGGCCCCTTTGCACGACGCGCTGGTGCCATGGGTTGCGGAGCGAGCCATGCAGTGGTGCCCTTGCAGGCGTCACGGTCGCAGGGTGTAGCTGTAGCAAGCAATGGGTGCGATCTAGGCATTCATACTGGGTGGTGTACTCGTTGCATCTCGTAGCTTGATCCTGACTTACTATATAAAACATAAATACTCACTTTGTCATGATCTTGGATGACTTTTCACATAGTTGCGCAACAGCCCGAGAGCTGCTAGGATCCGCCAGAGAGCAGTGTGACGGCTCCGGCGAAGGTGCCGTTTGCAGTCATTGTTCAGTCCATTCGACATCGTAAGACGAAGCTGACAAAGTCCCAGCTGTTTTGACGTTTTGACCCAAGTAGACAGTGGATTTCGACTTCTCCCCCGACTGTTTTGCCCCAAGTAGACAGTATCACCCTTTGCATCTTCTTGCTGTCCAACTTGTGAAACTGTATCTCCAGTGACATGGTACCGCCTATATATATATTATATAGAGTACAGGCCGAAGTCGGCACAGATGCAGGCGAGGGCGCAGTGACGGCGAAGCGATTCTGTAGTATATACAACTCGTACACTTGAAAGCAGATAAAACACAAACACAAGATGCAAAAGAAAGACATGCAATGAGGGGACAGACATATGCAGCGTTGACGCAGCTATATAATGCTTATTTATATTAACTATATACCTTGACTGATGACCCGTGTGTCAACGACTACAAAGACACCTGCAACATACCTTCTGACTCATGACAAGCTGTTTTTAGACTGGAAGGAGTCGATTGTTTGGGGCAGATATGGCAATTTGACATTGAATGATAATACCTGCATAGACCTGATGATCCACTCAGGATGTTCGTAGCAGGTAGACCCCGCAAGTATCTCCGTGCTGTTGGATTTTGCAACTGCCTCGCTGCTTCTTTTGGTGCTTGCCACAGGTGTTTGTGTCAAACCAGATAGGCGCGACTGAACGAGCTAAACGTAGAGCTCCGCATTTTCGGCTGTTGGGCAATGGGGAAGACATCGCTAGTTCTCTCAAACCAAACGCCGTGGAGTATATACAGTAACCATTTTAGTTTCTTCATGAACATTTTTAAAGTTGACCGCCAGGTCGACTGGCAAAGCTGTGGGCAAGGAGGACTCGAGTTGGGTTCCCCTCTCACCATTGTACACCAGATGCAACAGTAAGAACACGAAGTCCAGAGCCTTCCCACTCCTTTATTTATTGTACTTTATTTTACGTATGAGAGAATTCCATGCAAATTCAAGCCGGGTGGTCTGGCTTGGCTGCTGGCTTTGGAGCTTTCTTCCAGGCACCATCGGCGCCAACACCGCTTAGCGGCGGTGTGAGAGTTCTGCAGTTGGAGGAGTTTGAGCAGTTGGATCTCCTGGATGCCGCTGGGCGGTCAAACAACCACATTTGGATGTTGAAACATGTTGAGGCACCATTTGTTGAAGTAAGTAACATTGTAGGTGACAAATGGTGACAAGAGTTTGATGTTTCCAAAGAAATCTTGATTTGGTGCAACCACACGTCCATTGTTGAACTGGCTAAGTGGCATCGTACAGTCTCGTCCTCCATTGACACCTTCCGAGGAGAGACCGATGTCAGCGGTTTTTCGCTTGCGCCATAGGCCGAGCCTTGTGGAGTTGGTGTTTCGCTGTCTCATTGGTGACTTTCGTTTGATCAGACACTCAGACATCTATAAAACATATTCTCATATATTCTCTATCTTCTCAGTTTTTAAAGCAGTTGGGCATTCTCAGACTTACGTCCCTCATGTCCTATTGACATCTATACACAATTAGGTGGATGTGTGTGGACTGGACTTATTGGACACATTGTTCGATAATTGCCCAAATCTCGCTTGGAAAATAGCATTCGAAACCATTCCTGAATGTTAGAAGTTTCTTGCTTTGATTCCACCCTCCAGGCGAACAGGGCTGACCGTTGCTGGCAAGAGAATTCAGAAGGGATGTGAAGTGCATCGCTCTGGTGACTACATCAATGAAGCTCGGCACTATCCAAGCAAGTAGCTGCACTTTCTGGGGGTTAAACTGCTTTCACGAAGGACGTGTTTTTGAGAACCACATTGTCGCTTCTGCAAGCAAGATGAGAAAAGAACACATCTGCACCAACATGAGGCCAGCTTTGGTGAGGTTCCGACTTTCGTCCCAGGAAGTGAAAATGCTTCAGAAGCTTAGCAAGGCGCCATATGTGGTGAGACTGCATGGCAGCCCAACTGCAAATATATGTGACGAAAGGGACCATGGACCGCGAACATCACAGTGGTACGTTTTGTGACACTATTCCGTGTTGCTTGGTGGCGCACGATTTGTGATCATCCCTGGATGTGGGCAGATGCCTCAACCTGTGAACATGTGCCAGCAAAGATGAGCAAAAGCATGCAAAAGCATACTGTAAGATCTGTAAGGCAATAGAACCATTCTTCTTTTTGACAACGTCTGCGTGATGTCGACATGACATGACCACCATCACCACCATCCGATGAACGGCCCTAGAGGTGTGTGCGACACCGACACGGACTTCTGGACGGTCCTGGAGCTTTGTGCGGGGGGACGACTGGCGGTGTTCTTGGAGAAGTTCCCTCGGAAGGCCGACCCAGTGGCCCTGCAGCTCTGCCAGGCGAGTGGTTTCACCGGGTGGTGCATTCAACGATATTCAATGCAGTCCGAAAATCCGACACATTCCGAAACCATGTCATTCAAATCTGTAACAATTGGCATGTCAAGAAATAATATCGCACACTTCTTTCTGAGATTGATAGCCTGACAGCCTTCTTCTGGTTCTGGGCCACTTCTCCCTGAAAGGCAGTTCAGCAATTGTACCTTAGCTGCGCCAAGCGTCTCCGTCTCCTTGTCCTGACAGATTGAGTCGCGTTGTTGAGCTCGCGGCATGAATATAATACATGTATATATACTGTATATCTCGCCAGGTTCACCAGCATTCATTCTCGCTTGATTTCATGTAGTATTTGGTGGCTGAGGCATTCAAAGCTAGTGGTCCATCTTGATCTCAAGCCCGACAATGTCCTCCTCTCTGGTGAAGGAGTGCTTAGAGTTCAGACAAATCAAAGGCTTCAAACATCTTGAAACATCGAGGCAGATGCGTGGTCGTTCTGTGTTGAACGCTTAGCAAGTCGCTCGGGAGGCAATTGTGCCAATTGATCCACATCGCCAATAGAAGGGTTTTGCAAATCCTTGTGCGTAAAGCCTTTGATTGGTGGGTGCTGTTGTTCCACGTCTTTCTTCGAATTGTCACCGAAGTCGAAGGAGATGTGCGCCTCTGCGACTTTGTCACCTCGTGCGAGCTCCAGGATGCCTCCTGACCTGAAACTTTCATTTGTTGTGCAGACAAACCGTTTCTAGATCCTTTTTGAGTCGAAAGCTAACACTCTCCTCCAACATGCTTGCAGCATCTTGCAGCTTTGTGGTCTGCATATAGGTTTCCTGGTTTCCTGTTTCTTTTTTAGTTACTTTAGTTCTCTTTTGCTGTTTGTTCATTGGCTTTACGTCAGGTGTAATCACGCACATACAGGCTTCATGTCTCCAATGTTGTGTGGACATGTATGGAATATGTGTTTGTCCTCAGTCAGAGGATGTCGCCACCTGTTGGTTAGACATGGAATCTGAGACGTGCAGGGCAAACCACTTGCATCAATCTTGCATCCAATGGGGCGCACGCGGCGCACGTGTTTTTAATCTCAGATGAGTTTGCTGAGGCGAGACAGCTAATGATGGGCAAATGTGGCACCCCACATTTCCGAGCTCCTGAAGTGGAGGGCGGAGGCGTGCGTTTTGATGAGGGAATGGCAGAAGGGGATTCAAGAGGTGCCGACAGGACCGACTGCAGATGATCCAACCAGTGCAAAGAAACCAGATGCATCCAGATGCCCCTATGGTCCATGGATGTCCATGGTCTTTGTTGCCGAGCTCAGGGTTGGCGCTTGGGGGCGTGCAGCACTCATCCATGGTCGAAACCACGGGTCAATTCTCAGGGTCCATGTTGGTCTGCAGGGGGGGTACCAATGAAATTGCAGAACAGTTAAGGTCGCTCCCCGCTTCATGCTGTGCAGAACTGCTTCACGTCTCTTTGCTGCTCTCCCACTCCCCGTTTCCTATCCAAGTCCGAGCCAAGGAAGATCAACTGCAATCCTTTTCTATTCTTGACCAACTGATTCAGCTTCACAAGCAAACACTTGTTTTGCAGGTCAATCATGACAACTGCATGCTCTTCTTTGTGCTTGCGCTTTAAGGGTGGGTGTACACTTTACATGATGTTCTGAAGGTTGTAGATGGTATCATTTATAAGGTAGTGAATATCGAACGCTAGATCCACCTTCACATGCACCTTCGAACCACAGAGAGTTTGTTTGATGTCAGTGCCTTCCTCGATGTAGCTGATTCTCATCTGTAAAGCACGTGTAACGATCCAGTCAGTCAAACTTTGTATGCTGGACATTGAACCCCTGAAATAAAAGTTTCGATCATTGGCGCAGTGTGAAGGTGCTTTCAACGGCCTGAAGGCGGACGTGTATTCCCTGGGCCGAACTTTGCAAGTTGTGAAGGAGGACCAATTCCTTGTTTGTGGATCCAAATTCAGAGTCTGGTAGGGAAGCGTGTTTCTTTTTGAGTTCGAGTTTGCATGAATTCGCTTGGTTGGCCAAAAAATCATCCACTCAATGATGGACATGCAAGACAGCAACAGAGATATGCCCTGGAGTGCTACTGAAAGGATGCAAATATTCAATGTTCTTGCAGATCAAACAACATTTCATCAAGCTGAACGCCATGCAGTGTGAATTGGGTGGAGCGTTGCAGGAACTACAGTCAGCAAGACACACGCTTTGTTCCGAACCACGGCAAGCATCCATGTGGGTCCATCCTCCTTGGAGGACGAAGTACTGTAGCATTTGAAACATCCCCAAAAACAGTCTTCTCACTGAAGCAGACAAATAGAAACATATATAGAAACATACAATACAATTGAGCGAGGCGTTTTCAGTCTCACTTGCGGTAATTGGTGTGTTTTCAATTTTCCTCGGATTGCGCTGAAAGAACCTGTGCCATACCCAGGCAACGTTGAGATTTGCAGATTGGATCAATACTAAAGATCCCAACAAATATCATCAGGCTGCTATGCTGTTCGTTTGTTTTGCAAGTCAACGGCGGTCTCGTCGGGTGACTGAGGAGATGTTGGAGGTGATCTCTCACATGACGAATGAAGATCCATTGAAGCGACCTGGAATCGTAGAGGTGGTGAACTTCTTGAAGGGCCGGGCCCTTGGGGTGCGTAAGACATGGCAAGACACCCTTTTGTTGGGGGATGGTGGGTTGCAATGTATGAGCTGGTGACATACCAGCACACAGTCGGCTCGACTTGAATGCGCCAGACACGCATGATGCAGAATGGGCCACCCATGTAGGGTGGCCAATTCCCTCTCCACTCACACGAGGAGGGAGCGCCTCCCTTCTGAAGATGGATTGGGTTTCTTTGGACTCTGGGCTGCAAAGGGAGCGCCTGAGTGTCATTCAAGTGTTCTTGGACCTGTGCTCAGGAGTCAGTGCGGTGCGACGAGCTGGGTGCAAGCAAAGTCGTAGACCCAGATGCTGTAAGCTTTTTCAGCGTGTGAATCTGGTGATCATGACAGCGAAGTAGCAGAGAAGCCGCAATCTTGTGAGAAAGTGCGAGCTGGCTGCTAGCTCGGCCACATCTGAATGAGGCTCATGTGCCCAGCATGAGCATCATGAGCCCACTGCAGCAGTCCAAGTCCAAGGCATCAGTCAGAATGCGTGCAGTCGGTGTGGAAATATGTCCAATATGATCCAATCACTGACAATTTTCACGAAGGTGAAATTGTCCGTTTGCCCTGGAGGCCCTTGAGTAAATCAAAACTTTAACCTTGAAAGATTTGACTGCTGGATGAGACAGACTCATGGCGGAACGTTGTGGAATGCATGCTTTCTCAGTGTTGGGTTTGGTGAGTCTTGACGAGGCGTGAGTACATTTTTCTGACGGCCAAGCGCCAAGCGCCTCACGCCAAAAAAGTGAATCACACAATCATGTTGCCTGGCAGGTGGTGTGCGCAAGCAACTACTGCCAACGCTTGGGTGCTTGCCTTTGCCATGACAAAGTGCCAAGATCATCCACGCTCATGAGCCCTCAGGCCCGTGAATTCAATGATTATTGGGATTCTTTAGGGGAAATTTCATGGATATCCATAAATAAAAATCACATCTTTTGAACAACAAATGATATTCAAAGAATATATCATTAATATAGATGGCAATGAATCTTTCAATGAATGCAGGAACGAAGAGAACGATTACGAAGATGCAATACTCCCTAAAATATAATATATAACAATTAATTAATAATATTAATATAATATATTATATTTAGAATTTTAAATAAAAAAGATTATAAATATTCTTTGAATATCGATATTGATATAATGAATTTTATAAGAAATATGTATATTTAATATAATTGTTTATTTATATTTATTTTGTTTAATAATATATTTATTTTGTTTAATAATATAAATTGGAATACGATCGAATAGATATATACGGATTTTTGAAATAAAATAATCGAAATAATTGGATTATTTATTATATTTTGTTTTTTCTATTTTTAATTTTGGTTGTTTTATATATATTTGTTTTATATATTCCGTCGCGGTCCGGTTTTTTAAATTTTTTAAATAAATAGATTATTTTATATATTTCGATTTTTTTATATAAAGAATAATTCAATTATTTTATATATGTTATTTTTGTTTCGGAATATGTATTATTAAATAATTTTACGTTCCGATATCGTCGATTGCGCATTCGAATTCCGTATAGCATATTGCAAATAAATTATGATTTATTTCGAATTTATTCGTAACGATCGATTTTGGATTTATATTTTATATTTCGCTTTTATATATTTATGGAATATTTCTTGGACGCGTGCGTTAGCATTTTCCTTTCTAATGTTCGGATATATGCGTCGTACATTACTAAAATATAAATTCATCATAAATATAATATTTATATTTGATATTTTGATAGAATGCATTTGTGTGTTATTATTATATCGATTAAATAAAAAATTATTTGATGTTTTGAAAGATTTTTTCCGTTTGTTTGGCAATATTATATTGATTTATTTTCGATCTGCATCTTTTGATATATATACCCATATGTGCATTATTCATTCTGGCTTGTTGTAATTACACTGGTTATTTATTCTATGTTTTGAATGACCTTCTGTTCGAGTTGCCTTTTGCAACTTTAAGAAAAGGTCTTGGCATTGTTGGCAAATGCGAGATAATTTTGCGCAAATTAGCATAATCAGATTATACGGTGCTTTTTGTAAGCATCATGGATATCTGCACAATATTATCTGTAAATTGGAGACAATTTCTATTATGAAAAGAAAGAAATTTCTTTTCTAGCACGCAAAATTGATGATGCCCTAATCAGCTCGATTTTCAATTCTTTACCATAGTAGTCCTGTTGCTGCAACCATTTTGCCACTTGCGTGTGGCTCGGCAGAGGCGTAACTGCTTCCGGGGGTCAGAATCTTGAAGTCATAAATAATCGAAATAATGCTAGGCACGGTATATATTCGCGACATCAATTTTGTTTTCCAAAATTTTCAAAGTAATGCAAACATTTTCGGTTCTCATGGTCTGGAAAATCGGAGTTTTTTCTACCGATCGTTTGTACTGTTTTTTTGTATGCCTTTCTGTTTTTTACCGTGGGTTTATCCACGAATTTTGCGGTTGGGTTGGAAGGCGAAGCTAAAGCCCAGGGAGATTGCTACCTTGCCCTTGCAGGAGGTCCCAGCTGAAAACATACAATCCAATAGCTTATCAAATATATGCTAAAATATTATAATCTGTATGGTATATTTGTACATTATATTTAGGAATATGCTATCCGCATGGTGCCTCAGACCTCTCGAACAAGGGACCGAGTTTAGCGTAATTCTGGACGGATTTGGGCTGGATTCTGAATGGCTGGTTTGGAATGATATCTGGACGTCCTGTTACCCCTGTTGCCGTGCCCGCCCTTGGCTGGCTGCAGGCAACTTGGCGGGTCGCACTCGCATCGCATGCGGCATGTTGCCATTGCACTGCTGACTTTGACCTCCAGAATCTTAATTCACGATCATCACTGGGAGACCGTCGAACTGTGCGGCTCTATGCTGACACTGGCTTGTGCATATGTGGTGCTTTCGGGTGGTCGTGGCATCTGTCGCTTGCTGCGCGACCGCCTACATGACACATCGGCAAGGACAACACCGGCTTGGTGCATCGCATATCTGGCCACGATCGACTCGGACATGGTATGGGGACAGACGGCAGGTGTTCCTCGGAATACGCATGCAGAACATTTTAAGCCAACAGATGAGATGCCAGACATTGCACCCGAGCCTGATGATGACGACGGTGACATTGGTCCAGAGCTTCAACGGTGGGATATCAGCCGACGCCCGGGCCGTGTTGCAGAGCATCGGGGAATCGATCCTCAACCTCGTTGAACAATCCATGGCTTGCAAAGCGGCCAATCACAACGGCTGGCGTCCCTGCAACCTTTGGTCTTTTCAGGAGCTCGGGCTGCATGGCAACGGATCAGCCGGGAAAATTTGACAAAAGCAACTGCAGCAAAGTCCATATATTTGTTTCCGGATCAGGGCCTTAGTATGAAGGTGCTGCTGGACAGGATCGGCGAACTTTGGGTGGATGGCGGCTTTGGCACTCGAGACCAATTCTTGAAATCTATAGCCCAGTGCCTCGACTACCTGGCGCAACGCTCTGCGATCTGTGACACTGACCTATGTCCTGCTCGCCATCCGCCACAAAGGCTGCTGCAGGTGACAAGGAACTTGCAGAAAGTGATCGATGAGATCTGCAACAGAATCGGGCGGCAGCGAGTGCCGCTGTCGTGACCGATCACACAGAATGTGCTCTGTTATTACATGAAAACCGTTGATGCGATGAATGGTAGCCAGACCCATGCTCCCTACTGACGGCCAAGAAGGAAAGAAAGGTCCGTCCGTGGTTTGTCGGTTTCTCAATTTGTTCATTTGTTGGTCTATCGGTTTCGAATTTTGAGGATCGAATTTTTCCGTTGTTGTAAACAGCGGGCCGACCCTAGTAAATTAATATATAATTATCAAAATTGAATTAGAGAATTATTGTTGATTTAGAATATATTGATTATATAATTTTATTTCGAAATATTATATAAGATATTATAAATAAAAAATTAGAATATTGATTATCTTAATATATGTATATAGGAATAATCTATTTATAGATATATTTTTTTGATCTTTATTCTTAATATTTAAAATGAAATATATTTATGGATTTATTATGACATATTTAAAAATTATATATTGTTGATATTCGTATTTTTTAATTCGAACGATTTTTGAGTATTCGATATTTTAAATTAGTTTATGAATATTGATTGATAGTAAATTGATTTTGTTTTATATTTTGATGTATTATTTTTGAATAATATTTATAGATTTATTATATTGATATTCTATTTATAAAATATAAAAAATAATATATATTATAGAAAGGTCTAAATAAATTGATTACAAACCGCTTTCCGAGGAGAATATTTATTTGATATTTATTTTTTGCTAAAATGAAAATATGTAAAATACCTAATATAAAACAAATATATGAAATATTATGATTCTATGACGAGGAATATATCTAACATATATGAATATATAATATATATATATATAATAATCGCCACAAAGGATAATAAGAAGGCTAGAATAGTCTGCTTCGAGCCTCGATGAGGAGCTGATTTTATCGATTCATGGAATAAATAAAAAGAATATTATGTATGATCGATATGGAAAAGCATTGTCTTTACGAAACGTAATTTGTTTATCGGATCATCATTGTCGGCCCTCAGAATAAGAGAAATGAATAAAATTTTCCTATTGTATAGGTATTGGTCTATTGATCAGGTGAATTTCGATTCGTTATTTCGTCCTGCAGCATGAATATTGAACCTTCTATAAATTTACATATTAGAATTTCTTCTATTTGTATAAATGGCAATTAAATGTAGGAGCTTGCGGAGACCACGTAATTGGCGCACTTCGAATTTCGATAACAAAGCGCGAATGAGCTCAACCATTTCCAAGCCATACAACAATTTGGACTTGATCATGCTAATGTAAACGATTTTTCAGCGGGCAAGACAATTGACAAGACATACATACGTTTCCAGGTGGCCACCTGATTTTCGATTTCAATCCGAATGTTAACCTTTCGGGTAATGCTTCCTTAGGGACCGGAGTGCCATCCTTAAAATGAATCGAATGTTGGTGCTTATGAGAAAATTATCATGTCGATTAGTTGAAATCCATAGTCTTCCAATTCTTCCTTCATAGAATATAGCAGAATATTTATCGTACGAATGTTTTCGCAAATAGATATGTATTATCAATATTAAAAATTCACTATCTTGGTAAGAGACACCAATCAGTGTGCGTGAGGTCTATAAGCAGAAAGTCTAGAGATCTAGACGCATTGGGGTCCAGAGAGGTGATGGTGGTGATCAAGGTGGGGATCGTGGTGACGGTGGCGGTGGTGGTGAGTGAGTGAGTGTGATTGTGAGTGAGAGTGAATGTGGGTAAGAGTGAGTGTGGGTGAGTGAGAGTGAATGTGGGTAAGGGTGAGTGTGGGTGAGTGAGTGTGAGTGTGAGTGTGAGTGTGAGTGTGAGTGTGAGTGTGAGTG
>CAXAMN010003291.1:218368-233317 GCA_963970005.1 Durusdinium trenchii
CTTTCGGGCGATTTTTGGTCTCGAATTAGATTGTGGAAAGCTGTGGCTCCGTGTCCGTGGCTGAAAAGTGTCGTGTACCGTGGCTCCGTGTCTTTATCCAAGGCAAGCCGCTCTATTTTTTGAAGTCTGATCTAGATCTTGCTCAGGGAGCAGTGGTGAGGCTGATCTAAGGGATTCGTTGGATGGACAAGGATGTTTGTCCTTGATTTTGAAGCTGGTTAGGCGGCTTGCGCCCTTTTACCAACAAGCTCCACACTGAAATTTTTCAAACACTGCTGAATGTCCAATACAATGATTCCTGTGTGATGGTGTGGCCGAGTCCAGCTTAGGATGATGGACTTTGAGCGAACGCGCTGAAAAGAGCTTGGCACAGCTTGCAACACTGACAATACAATCACCATCAACCACCTGTACATGACATGTTAAGACCCAAATGTTTTTTAACTCACACCTCAATGGGGGGAAATCTCCTTTTATATATAAAAGAACAATTGAATTGATCTATTGCGTTGCGTATAGGCGGACTTCTGTCCTGTTTTCCAGCTTCACGGCTGAAATATAGATCCCCGGGGTCGGCGGCAGGGGGGCGGAGCCCTTACAATTATTGTCCCTCCACTTGCTTTCGGGGAGCCAAGTGCCAAGGGATTTGGTCCAGTCTGAGCTACTGGAGGTGAGCCAAAGAAATGTAAGCCGTGCCCAAAAGCTTCACAAGCAAGGCCCTGGAATGGAGAAAGGCTCCCTGGCACTCCGCACATCCCAAACAAAAAAGTGTCAATTCAACATGTAGTATTATATAGTATTATGTAGTATTCAGGATGTATGATGTATGGTTGCAACATTCAATCAAACACTGAATTACGGATGCATTAGCACTTTAAGTTACTGTACAATTAGAGCGCTGGGAACCTGAACCTGCAGAAACAGCCCTGTGAGGAACCGAAAGGGGAAAGTGTCGGCCAAACAGTTTTGTTTACGTGTGCAAGCCTCTTCGTTGGGCTGGTACTTACTTGCATGAAAAATCAGCCTGCTGAAGTAAAGGAATCCTCAGGGGTTGACAGACACATACACACAGAGCGCCTCAATCTTTGACAGCCATGCAGGAATTGAACGAATGTATAGTATAGCGCTAAATTCAATGTGCTGCAACAGTACATCGTTCAAAGCAGCACGTGGCGCAAGTGATCTTCACTGCTGCCGTTAACATTGCATACTGCACGCCGATAGCTCTGCAAAGATTGCTTTTGTGGATTCTCACGGATTTTCCGATGATCTCTCTGTTGGATTTTGCAATCTTGCCTATCTTTTGCACTTGCAGCATGTCTGACTGAGCTATAAAACCATGTTGGTCCAAAAAAAGTCCGGAGGTGGCTTTGCCAACACTCTCAGCTAGCAAGGATATCTATACGAAGTCTCTGGCGCTTGCCCGAAGTCCTAGCTACGAACGGCACTGAATTCGTGCCCCCCCCTGACCGTTACCAGTTTTCCCACTGCCAGAATGAGCTGACTTCGTGTTTAAAGTGAAATTTCTGGTCAGGGAAGGCCAGCATGAACTCAGGTCTGGACGACTGGCTACGCTTCAGCTTCTATCTAGCACACAGCAAAACATGAGGTGTTCCTTATTTTGGGGGAAAATGACTTCATGCAGCAAAACTGTACAACACTTCTGCCGAGCAGGTGCCTTGTCTCCAGACAGAGTCATGTGATCTAAAGGGAAAATCCTGTTGTGATCACGATTTGTCTCCAGCCTTCGTCACATCATACAACCCGTAATTGTCGCCTCTGATTGCTGAGTAAGAGCATCGAATCAACCGTTTCCCAAGAACCAGCCCCCCACTCTCCATGGTGGCCAATTAACCATACAATGCGACTCTTGACTACAGTGACCCTCATTGATGGGACGAACGGCATTCTTCGAGTCAACAGCATCATCAGTACAGCATCAGTGCAAGGGTACAAACTGATTTCGGGCTCTCAACTAAAAGCAACCAACACAGTTCTCTAGAAAGTTGGTTCACCACTCTGATGTTCCATGATGCTTGCCAGTACCAGCATGCTTTACTCATGTTTTGACATTGGCAAGCACTGGTCAGGCATGGTGTCACCTGGGCTTGTGTACCACTTTGCACCCATCATAAGCTGTTCTTTGAACGGTTCATACCGCTACTTTCGGAACAGTTTTTCGCATAGCTTCACACATACTCCTTCAGTGCAGCCCTTCACTGCTCACAGCAGAGGCTTGGCCATGGCCATTGCGTCGCTAACTCCACTCCTGATGCTCAGCCACAAGCGAGGCACACAAAGAGTCGCACCAATGCTCTAACTAATCCTGCATTGTTCAAAGCGACAAGGGAGACTTTGCACTTGATTTTTGAGGAGGCGGCAATCCTCTATTCACATCTTGATCTTGCCATCCTTCGCAAGGAATTCGTGGTTTCTGGGATTCTGAATCCACAGTCACGGGCACAAGAAGCTTCACTTTGTGACTCAGGGGCTTGTGTAGTGTGATGCACTTTGAACAAATGGCCATATAGAATGTATAGAGAGACGGAAGGCAGATTCTTCCCGCTTGCGTGGACGCTTGAATGGAATCCAATGAAGCACAATCACAACACATACGAACCCCAACCTTGCGCCGAAGCTTTTGACGTCTCTTCTTCTCACCGGGAGGACAAATGTGGCAGAACTCACATTGTGTGCCATTTTGGCCTCGGGAATTGTGCAAAAACTCGTAGCCAAAATGTGAACCACTTCTTGCCGAGACACAACCCTTCGTGTGGAAGAAGGCGCAAGGTCTGCAAGAGGTTTTGTCATGGATCGGTATTGGCTCCGTGTTGGGCAAGTATTGTAGCAAGGCCAGCCGCAGGCAAGGCTCTTGATGGGGTGCCGGGGGCGTCTCCTTCAACTCGAGACGAGGGGCTTCGAACTGTGGGGGTGGGATGCTTGGAATATTGGACGACTCCTTGAGATATGCGTCTAGAGACCCAAAAGCCTCCAAGGGGCCCAAGGGCTCAGGTGAGGGGAGGTGTAGGGGCGATGCCGAAGCATCAAGATGCTCCAAACCTGGTGGAGGGCGGATTGCCGTCACCAAGGCTGGCTCGCGTGTTGCGTCCAGTCGTCCGGGCTCTCTGACGATGCTGGGTGGTGAATAGGACAAGTAGGCCGGCGATAGCACCTTTTGCGGTATGCCGTCACCGAGCGCCCATGCCTCTGGACACCTAAGCTTGACGCCAGTTTCAGGCCGACTTCACTTATGTGAGATGTGAATCAAGGCAAAACTATGGTATATAGTAATATCATATCATATCACGACTGCGAATGACTGCGAGGCGTGTTGCACAGGGGTGCCCCAGGAAGGAGAGCTGGTGCTGCCAGATCTTGTCGAGGCAGGGCTTACATCCTTCGGCTCTGATGCACCTGTACAGAAAAAGCAATGAAACCATTGAACCCCCAGTCACACATTCAATATGAAAACGTCCTTGACCAAGCTTGTCTGATTCGAGGTTGTATGGTGACACACTTCAGGTGCTGACAAGCGGCCCCACATTGCAAATGCTGAGACCATGAGCAGGGCTGCTTCTTTGAAGCCAAAGCTGCAGCAAGGAGAGTTGGCCACGGACCCAGTTGAAGCATGCAAACCATCCCACACTCAAAACTGACTTGCAAGTGAATCAAAACCACATGTACCAGTCATGGAGCGTGGGGCAAACTATTCTAACATGTAGACTCTAGACAAAAAAAGGCACCACATCGCGGCGCGAGAATAAACGGAGTCTGCACAAAGATTTCCGCCGCTCTGGGATAAGTGTTAACTACTGTCAGCATGAAACAGATAAACAATATATATATATGTATATATATATATAAACAATCCTGCTTCACTCCCATTCGCTCCCGTCCCACCTCACTTGGATTTCTAAACCCCAGCGACGATAACTCCATCTGGGCGTAGTAGTGTGCCTCCTCTTTGGGCTACTCACTTGTGCCAGGTCATTCTTTGCGACCGAGTGATGCTCAGTGCTCTCTTATTGGTCTTAGTAACTTAGCAAATGAGATGGTCAAGCTGCAAATGACCTGGCTAAATCGCGATGTCGCCTGTGTTGCGACGATAACTATGACTCAATAAGTCTCGCTTCTTCAAAATGGTCGCCAGATTAGAACAAAACGGCCTAGACTGGGATAAGTTCTTATGATGCCAGGTAGGTTGAGAGGGTTGGAGGCCATCGCTACAAAACGGCCTGGACTGGGATATGTTCTTATGATGCCAAGTTTTTCCTTAGCCAGCCACCTTTGACAAATCCATGTCGATAAATACTCTGCATGGATTTGGCGGACCTTTCAGCCACCTCACTCTCACCACGAATTTCGGGAGCTGCATGACAAAAAGCGTGCCAACGCTAACCACGCACTCGATCATCTTCAGCAAACAACTAAGCATCTGATGGTTCAGGAATTAGGTATGAGTAGGTATCAAATGGTATCGTATACGTCTTCGATGATCTCAGTCTCACTTTTTTTCGGTGAGGTGGCCAACTCTTTCCGTGTGAAACGGCACCTACTTCCGCTGAAGAGCACCTGTCCAGCTCTTTCAGCTCATGTTTCGCTCAGTTCAGGTCCCGAGTCTTTGCTTTGGCCTCCACAGCTGAGAATCCCACCAGTGCAGCTTACTCTAGAACAACGTACCACATCAACACAAACGCCTCAATTGTGTCCTCCCCATGATATTTTCCAACGTAGCTTAAAAATTGCCCGGATGGTGTGTTGCTATCCTGCTAAGCTTGGCATTGATTGACCATGAATACCACCAACTATGGAGAGCACCCCTGAAACAGCGACACACTCAAAGTATGTCACCTGGTCGCCGCGTAAATTGGGTGCAGCATTCCATTATGCAAGTCCCACCCGCGATGAAAAGGCACTTGTCACTCAATGAGAAAAACAACTCGACTCCGCATGCTCTTTGCAATTGTGATGTCTTTATATCTGGCCCGACACCCAAAGACATGACACTGCTTGTGTTGTGAGTTACGTGGCAATGTCATGACTCAAAGTTGTGCAAGGTGAGTTGTGTTCCACTCACCCCCCCAAGTATCCAACCTTGGCAGCTTGTTGCTTCTCCTTTTGGCGGCGCTTCTTCTCCCCTGGAAGGCAAAGGTGGCAAAATGTACACATCGTGCCGCAGGCGCATCCCTTGGTGTGATGGAAGGCGCAGGGCTTGCATTGGCCTGTGCCATGACTCGCCGAACCCACAGAGGGCACACCACTCGCCACGTAGTTGGGCTGTGGCCATGGCGTTGCTTCAGGGTAAACAGCGCCTGGAGCCATTGGCGCAGCTGGCTCCAATGTCTCCCAAAAAGCCATGGCAGGCTGTGCCATTTGGCTTTGAATGGGATCGAGTGTCAAGCCTGGAGGAGCGACTGGTGAAGATGCATCAGACCCACGCGGGGAATTGGCTGGCGAGAGGAAGTCGTCAAAGGTGGTGGTGACCTTGGGGAAAAGAGGAAGCTGAGACAAAGGCTCAGCCAAAGGCTGTTGGAGACCAAGGACATCAAGCACATCGGCCATTTCAATCTCCATGCGAGTTTCACCTTTGGAGCTGCAAGCAGCACTCTTCTCAGGTGGGCTCGCCCATGCACCTGGGAGACTCTTCTGCGAGCTACCCACCGAAGTGCTCCGAGAGCGCCCACCTCCAGCCGGGGTGTCTCTCGCCTCGGCCTGAAACTTCTGTAGTTGCGACAAGTTTGAGACTGCCATGCCCAGTTGAGCTCCTACAACCGTCCCACTGTTCCCATCTGGAGCCACCAGGTATCACAATGATCACATGACCTTCAAGTTAGGAATCCGTGCGTTCAAACGTTCTTGCAATCAAAAACCTTGTCCGACAAGCAAACATCCGCCAAACTAACACTCTTTTGGGCTGAAAGCCAGGAAATCTATGGTCTGTGCCATGCGCTACAACAGGGCCGTCCGTCAAGTCAAGCCTCCAAAAGGGTAAAAGGGGAAATATCAATATCTCAAACATGTCAAGTCAATGTGATATTTATTGACATACTTTTCTAATTTCTTGATGTTAGAACTGTTAGAGGCAATGCCGCAAGCGAGGACTCTACTGTCGACAGTCCATCAGCCGCAACAACGGATAGGCTTTGAAGTACGCAAATAACATGATTGAAACTGGACGTTCATGCTTCGCGTGGCCAGTCTGAACCTGGCACCCAGGCATACTGCACAAACCAAGCAAAGTGCGGGAGCCAGCTCTCCGTGGCTGGTCCGCAAAAACAATCAGTATATAGGCCTCTCTTCAACTGCAGCATTGCCAATGCATCACAGGTACGCACCCTCATTTGGGAAACAGCAAGCAGATGTGGTGTTTTATATGGTCCCCAGCAGTTGTCGACAAAGACAGGAGCTGCAAATGAGTCCGGGGCTGTTCCTAGCACTACCAGCGACAGAGGTATTGCTTGCATCGAGGCTGTTTTAAATATGGCAAGTCAGCCCAGCCTCAAGGCAGCTGGCCCAGCTGCACGCATGAATTGGGGGAACCAGCAACTGTTAATTAAAGACTTATAAGACTATACGTATTATACTTTGAGTGTCGCCGCAGGAAATAATGGAGGAAATCAAAACAGAGAGAGAGAGAGAGACACGGAGACGGGGGCCGTGAGTTTTTTAGTGATTTCACTATGTTGTTGTGCTTTTTTTGACATGTGTCGTGGACAAAGTCCATGTGGCTTGTATGAGCTTGTGCCCTTTCACAGTCTGACAGATGTAGAGGAAGATGTCAGAAGAAGAATCGATTCTCCACAGGCACATGTCAGCAAATATTGATGAAGGGTCAGTCTACACATCTCTATATATTTATACATAGAAAAATAACCGTTTTATCACATGTGTACTCCCACTTAATCGAGTTTTTGGTAAAGCCTTCAGCTGTGCAAAAGTATTGTTTTTGCAGTGGCACATGTTCTTTAAGTAAAGCCCTGGTATTGGAAAACTCTTCTTGTTACAGAAAGCATGCTTCTTCCAGTAATCCGTCATCTGTACACAAGTAGTCTTGGTTTGGCAGCATAACACTACATGTAGTTATTGTTTAATGCGACATGTGAGACATTTCGCAAGAAATATTCAATGCAATGGTACCCTGGTGGATTCAATTTTGGCTCGGGGACCTATGCTTTGCACGTGCTTCACGTGCTGCAAAACCAGTTGCTTCTAAGAGATACCTGCCCGCCTTCAAGGTAACTCTGCTTTCAATATGTGCAATACAATGTTGAATCAAGAATCTACTGCTCCTGTATGAACACATTTCTTGTGTCACAGGCTTGCTCCTTCGTGAATTTATGTACAGTAAAGCCTTCAGCCTTGCAACACGTATTCTTCTTGCAAAGGATGTTCTTTAAGTAAAGCCTTCATCTTTGCAAAAGTATTCTTTGCGGAACAATTTGTATAGTTTTTTCTTTTTTTAAATGCAGCATGTGAGATGCTTCTGGGGCAACATTCTTCAATGCCATGTTGCCCAGGTGAGTGCCAGCTTGGTGGGGGACAGATTTCCAAGCAACTGAACAAATAAAACACTGATGCTTCAAACCCGCTTGCTTTCTATAAAGAACATGCAAGAACTAGTGCTTACCCTCAAGGAAATGCATCGTGCAAAACTTCCGATGCAATTGCAAAGGAAGTGATGTCTTTTGAGAATGGCGTAGCTTGGAAGAAGCCTATTTCAAGAACAATACCTCGTGCCTCCCAGGAAGGTTGCTTCTCTAAATGTGTCTGAATTCAATTTATATAAATCCAAAAGGAAGTCTTTCACAAAAAGGCACAGCTTTCAAACAGAACCCCTTAAATAAAATACCTGCACCTATATAAATGATTTCAACCAATTTTTCAAACAAACGCAGGTCAAGGTAGTTGGGTGGTGCCGAATCGTGTGTGTGTGTGTGTCAAGTTGCAAGAATGCACCCACAGGCAGGAAGGTATGTTGCTTAAAAACCGGCCGGCATGCAGTTTTCTTAAAAACAACATTTCATTCAGGAACATGTCAAACAAATCCAGTTTCAAAAGGGGTTGCTATGTTCCAAAGGAAACTTTAAATACAGAACCAAATCTGGGAAGAACCAAATTCTGGGGACAGCCAATCTCTGCAGTTGTTTTGAGTTTCTGAAGGGAGAAGCGTCAGGGTATCACACAAAGCATGGCGAGAGCAATGGCAGGAAGCAAAGGTCTGATCCACAAAAAACACAGGAAGCAAAACGTTTGGACCCATGGACAGGTCCTGAGCTGAAGCTAAGCAGGATACATGTGGTGACAAGTGAGAAGTGTTTGTTTAAACATGTGTTTGGGTTTCAATGTTTTGGGCTTGGTTTGATTCTTGAACTGCCTCTTTCGACCAAATGCTACTTGAGAAGCCTCACATGTAGATTTGTAGTATTTACACCCTGGAAGACTAACATGGACTCTGAAAACCACTGGTTGGTAGAGGAAAACACTCTTCCAGGGGGCCATTGTCAGGTCTATGTTAGTTTTCGGGAGTGTAAACTTATGTGCACACTGGAAACACCTCCCTCTGAAATCTCATAGCAGTCTGAGACTGAGATACTCCATCCATCCAATGTTGTTGGCTGTTGGCTGTTTGCCTGAGAGATGATGAACCTGTGGTCTCGCGATACTTGTCTGTCAACACGCTTGTTCGCCCAAACTAAAAGTATCAGGGCTTGAGCAAACTTGGTACTGAAATTGCTAGTCTAGATGTGCAATTCTCAATGAACATATATGACCTAAAAGCACTTCTGACTTCTGAACAATATCATATCCGCTTCAGGCAGCTGCAACCGATACCACTGCAAACAATGGCAGGGGAAATCACCGCAAGTCTGTGTCACAGTCCGATGCGGAAGAGTACTGCGCAGTGCAGATTAACGTAGATCATAATGACGTGTGCCTTCCTGCGAGGCACTCCGGCCCGCGTCAGCTTGGAACCTTTGGCATCCTTCCAGCTACAAGAGCTGTTGCTCGCAGCTTTAGAGTGAGCTGGGCAGGTGTTCAAGAACTACAAATAACACTCAAACGATCTGGGAGCTCACAAACATAACCGAGCAAACGTAACTATGCCTCGCTCTAGGATGCCAATGCTGAAGAACTTGCACAAGAGCTTTCTCTAGGTTCTCTGGCCTTGTCACGCTCAAAGGCGACTACCACATTGGCTAATCTTGGTCTAAGTTGACCGCTTGTGGTTGATATATTTTATATATAATTCAAAGCCCTAAATCAGAATCGAATCTGATGTGATCAAGTGTAATTAATCATTAGCGCCCTTCTCATGCATGCCCGACAGCGATCCAAGCCAAGAAAGCAGCATCCCTTCAAAGCTGTACATGAGGGATTAGAATCAAGTGTCTGTCTATATACATCCGCATACTACACAGCGGACGGAAGCAATTGATTTCCACAAGACACCGCTCCATCTACCATCTTGGCAATTTGCTTTGTCATCTTAGCCCGGCGCTTCTTCTCGCCAGGTGGGCACAAATGGCAGAAGGTGCAGTCAGCCCCACTTGAGCATCCCTTTGTATGTATGAAGGCGCAAGGCTTGCAAGTGCCAACTCCATGATTCAAAGAGCCCAGACTCGCCAAGAGTGGCAGGGGCACATCAGGTAGGTCCATCGCGCCCATCGGGCCTTGCCAGAGGTCGAATTTCAAAGACTCTGGCAAGGTGGGCGAGTGAGCTGGGGGTGGTGGCACATTGGAGTGCACCGTCGGGATCAGAATCTGACGACCGTCACCACAGTCCAGCTCAATGGACTGCTCACGCAAGCCTGGTGGAGGTTCCACTTCAACCATGCTCGCAGGGGAGGAGTTTGGCAACACAGGGATTCCCAGGTGTTCGAGACCCGGTGGCGCACCGATTTCACTGCTTGGGCAGGACATGGTCTCTCGCACATGGCCGGTGAGTTGCCAGGGCAAAGGGTACTCGATGTCAGGGAGGCCCAAAACACCTGGCGAATGCACATGACGTGTGCGAGGCCAAAGCCCCGGGTTCAAGAAAGAGTCCTTGCCACGTGCCTGATGATGACTTTGGCCATGTTGCCTTGACTTCTGCCTCCTGGACCCGCGCCCAAGTCTTACTCAGGGGACAGATCAGCAAGTCCTACATAGTCCATTCTCCACATCATTCTATCACTCAAGATCAGTCCAAGGATTTTGTCGCTTAAAAACGACGGTCCTGTCCCTTTGTTTTAGCATCCAATAAGGAGGGATATTGAAGAGACCGAGGACTTGTGCGATCATCTTCACGCCTTCACAACTCGTCCGAAACCCAAACCAGCTGGAGACTGAAAGCTAGGCTAAGCAGAGTCACTGAAATTAAAAGTCTATAACATCTCGTATCATTAGTTGATAACATATTATATGACAATACTTTTGGTTGCACTTTGGGATCGTATGTGTCATATTACGTCATCATATACGTCACCCTGGCTATCTTTGACATCTTCACGATCTTGTGGCGCCAAGCTGCAGGTTCTCTTCAGAGCTTCCCACCGAAGTGCTCCTGCAGGTGCATCGATGGCTAAGCAGAAACGCGACGGCATGGAACGGAAAGGCTAGTCACAGGTCGTTAATGCAAAAGGACTCTGTACAAGTAGGTCCCTCCGGCAGATCGTGGGCATTCTGCAATATATACGCGGAACATGGTAACCGAGAGTTCAGCTGTTGGTGTTCACTTTAATGACACACGACACGTGCCTGGATCGAGTTGGTGGTGGGAAAGGCATTGACTTGCTGACCTGTCCAAGCTGTGGCTCAGCTGTCAAGCTGAATGTCTGAATTGAAGGCACACACCAACACCGGGAGACCCTCAAAATCCTCAAATGAAAACGAGTCTAGCTGCCTAGCTCACATATTCAGCCTTACACAAGCAACCTGACCATACATCCCATCAACAGAATGATGCTGCTGATGAATGCGATGGGAACGGTCCGGTCGCAACACCAAGTTGAAATCATACCCAACAAGACCATACACAGCCCATGCTCTCTGACTGTTCACGTCAAAATCAACCCTTGCAAACGGAACATGAGACAATAAAAGGATATAAAAGGATTCCTCTTACCACAGCATGGCACATTGTACCGTCCGTGGGCACTGTGCCTGGGCGTCTCCACTTTGGAATGCCATAGTGCTACGGAGTTTTTTCTCTTCGGCCACACTGCTTCTGCAGGAACCAAACATGCTTTAAGCCAAGAAGCCACGGAATGTGAAGCAAACGGGTCAAACCGTTTTCAGAAATTGCAAACGTGAAGATCTCAAAGTGCAGTACCAAAATGTACCAAACCTAAATGTGAATGGTCAAGAGAGCAATCCGCCTAGCGTCTGTTTGCGCAAACTCTCGCATCTGTAGACACGTGCATCAACATCTTCACAAAGAACGAGTGCTCGAAAGGCGGAACAATACCTAAACGATCCTAAACGTATCACCTACACAATGCAATCCTTCTGTCAGGGACATCCTCTGATGATGCCGCAATTTGTGGCTGGAGGGTTGGGTAGCAGGGCTACAGTACAAACATACCTTTCCCAAGCTCGAGCACATGTTCTATTCGGTAAAGATTATTCCGGGATGGGCCGTCTTGACCCAAGCCACAAGGAGGTGCGTTTTTTTTCTGGGCCAATCTCTTTGTATGGAGGCCTTTGTCGTTCAGATTTATTTCACCACTGCACAATCGGCAGTGGAGTTCACAGCAGGATTCGTTGATACAACGAGATCCAAAAAGAAACATTTGAGCTGGATACGTTCAAGATTCCAATAACAACTTGTTGGAACCATTTTGGATCACACAACACTTGCTTTGGTTCTGTTGGTTCTGTTCTTAGTCTCTCTCTCTCTCTCTCTTCCAATGGATCCAATCAAAGCATCCAGCATAAGTTGCAATAGTGACCCAACGCCTCGAGCAGGGCTAAACGTATTCGTCACGCACATTCTAGAATGGCGCCAAGACACTTAAAGGAACTCCCTGGGGGGGGTCGAATATCAAAATTACAGTATATAAATGTATTGCACAAATGGCCTGGCACATCAACATGGACGGGCCTAGGCTACATGCTTCACACCCAAAAGATTATACAGTATTCTGTATTCAAAGCTGTTCAGTGAATGCGCGACCGCCAGTACACACAGCTTGCCTCAATCATCGTCAAGGGTAACAGATTGCCCGCGGGGCCGCCTTGGGGCTGCCATTGGGACTCTAAGCAAGGGTATTCGTTGGTCGGAAGGCGTCCTGTCCTACATTGGAGTGTAACATAACGAAACCAATCCTTCAGCTAAATGCTTTGCCTATCCGTAGATGCCAAGGTTGGGGCTCCGCATCCGAAGGGATCTGCTGCGGGTCCAACTGGCGGAGACAAGCCAGTTCACTAGCTCACAAGGCTTGGTGCACGTTGAAAAGCTGGGGCACTGGACGATTCTGGTTGTGGGCATCAAAAGGGAATCGCTGGCAAATGGTGCAACAAGCTATTAGTAACAAAAAACTACTAGGTGGCGCTATTAGGTTGGAGGCCATTACTGCTAGTAAAACAAAGCTATTTGTTACAATCGCTGTGTCAAAGCCTGGCTGGACAGCTCGGGCTTGGCGGCTTCCCGCGGCCGGCGCCGCTTACCTTTAAACACCGGGTCCGACATGTTGGGTGCAGCAGCATGCAGCAGATGCTAAGGTCACTCCCAAAGACTTCAAAACATCTCAAAATACAAGAATACAAACTACAATAGGAGTCTGCTCGGTCCTGCCAATTGAACTGAACGGCGTTGAGAAAGGATGAGAAAGGGAATCGTCTTTTGCATCTCAAGAATCGGAAAAAAGGTAAAGGCAGGCCTCTTTAATAAAGGACCATCAAAGGGGCAGTTACTTCTTTTCATCTGGTATTGAAACCTCTTAGAGGGTCTGTGGCTGTGTGGCTGTGCAAGAAAACCCGCAGAATGCCCAGCATTCACGAGACCGCATTGCTCATCCACGTTCCCTAACGTCGACATTACCCAATTCAAGTTGCAGTAGCAGCCAAAGAGTCCAGTCCACCCACCCTCCATCTCCATTACTCTGGCGTTCCTGAAAGGCTTTCGCAGCAAACTCATTTCTTGTTTCATTTTGTTTTGTCATCTCCATATGGTTGGATAAGCCGTGCCAAAGCGAAGTACAAGTCAACATCGGTTTAAATGCGCATCAGGAGAGCAAGAGTTTTGCAGCTCAGGCTCAATGCTAAAGCGTCACTTTTCTGACGCAATATGCTTGCATTTAACCTTGCAACAGTCCAAGGCTTGGTCTTCACTTCCCTGAATCCCCAACATCACACTGACTGTTCAAGGTAGTTGATGGCATGTGGTTGTTAGTTGGTAGTTGCCTACTTCTCCTGCTTTTGGTCCAAGAATCCTCAGCGTGCTTTTAAAACACTGAATAGACTGCTCCTCACAGGGCTCCTCAAAATCCTACAAACCCCTTCTTGCGGCCACACAGCTGCTTCTCCGTCTCCCGCTGTGCAGAGCCCAGCGCAGATTGTGCATGTGCGAGATTGGCCACCGCGGGCCGTGTCTGGCAGCAGCGCAGCCAGTGGACCAGGATCAGCCGGCAGCGGGTTTACCATGGTCAGCTTCATGATCATCATGATCCAACCAACCAACCAGCAAAATATCTTTTCTACAACGTGTTCATCGAAAGCAACAGCACAGAAAGTAACGTGGCTGGGATGGCGGTGGGCGTTATTTATCTATTGTCATTCCCTCTGCATTGGCAGGCCCGCTACCCGCACTCTTGCAAGAACAAGCGTCTTGGAGTTGGACAGTGGCGGACAGCAAAAACATGTGGACCATATGGGGGGAACAGGGGAAAATCATCAAGCAAGCCAGCACAAGCCTCTTCAAATGCACCCTGCAGAGCGGCGCAATCAAGCCTGTTGGGCAAGCTGCTTTCACTCATAGAATTTGGTTGAAACATCTCAAACATCAAACTCGACGTATGTGTATACAAGTAGTTCCCGGGCAAGCCGGCGGCGGAAGTTTCCAAAAGAATAAACCTATAGGAAATGGGCATGTGGCAGGCTGATTCGCCGAGCTGCGATGTTCTTTGACAAACCAAGTTGGAAACGACCAATGGAGCGAAAGCGAAGCAACCACGGTCAACTGTCTCGCAGGAAAAAACGTTGTTCATGCATTTTTGCAACATACAGCATAGAGATGACTCAGCCGCGTAGTAAAGTTGTACAAAGTCGCCAGTTCTCAGCTTCCAGCTCCACGGCTTGCTCCGCGTACCAGAGTTGTACTACAAAGTCGCCAGTTCTCAGCTTCCAGCTCCACAGATACTCCGCGTACTTAAAGTTGCACTACAAAGTCGCCAGTTCTCAGCTTCCAGCTCCCCAGATTGCTCCGCGTACTAAAGTTCTACTACAAAGTCGCCAGTTCTCATCTTCCAGCTCCCCAGATACTCCGCGTACTAAAGTTGTACTACAAAGTCGCCAGTTCTCATCTTCCACCTGCCCACATGCTCCGCGTATAAAAAACTTGCACTACAAAGTCGCCAGTTCTCAGCTTCCAGCTCCACAGATACTCCGCGTACTAAAGTAGTACTGCAAAGTCGCCAGTTCTCAGCTTCCAGCTCCACAGATTGCTCCGCGTACTAAAGTTGTACTACAAAGTCGCCAGTTCTCATCTTCCAGCTCCCCAGATACTCCGCGTACTAAAGTTGTACTATAAAGTCGCCAGTTCTCAGCTTCCAGCTCCCCAGATACTCCGCGTAATAAAGTTGTACTACAAAGTCGCCAGTTCTCAGCTTCCAGCTCCCCAGATACTCCGCGCACTAAAGTTGTACTACAAAGTCGCCAGTTCTCAGCTTCCAGCTCCACAGATTGCTCCGCGTACTAAAGTTGTACTACAAAGTCGCCAGTTCTCATCTTCCAGCTCCCCAGATACTCCGT
>CAXAMN010003291.1:233417-289924 GCA_963970005.1 Durusdinium trenchii
TAAAGTTGTACTACAAAGTCGCCAGTTCTCAGCTTCCAGCTCCCCAGATGGCTCCGCGTACTAAAGTTGTACTACAAAGTCGCGAGTTCTCATCTTCCAGCTCGCCAGATGGCTCCGCGTACTAAAAGTTGTACTACAAAGTCGCCAGTTCTCATCTTCCAGCTCCCCAGATACTCCGCGTACTCAAGTGCAAATGCAAAGTCGCCAGTTCTCGGCTCCCAGCTCCCCAGATACTCCGCGTACTAAAGTTGTCCTGCAAAGTCGCCAGTTCTCATCTTCCGGGTCCCCAGATACTCCGCGTACTAAAGTTGCACTACAAAGTCGCCAGTTCTCATCTTCCAGCTCGCCAGAGAGTCCGCGTACTAAAGTTGTACTACAAAGTCGCCTCTCAGCTTCCAGCTCCACAGATGATGTGCCTGCCACGAAATCTGCGCATGGAGGGTCACAAAGTGCTGTGCCTGCCACAAAATCTGCACATGGAGGTTGACAAAGCGCTGTGCCTGCCACGAAATCTGCACGTGGAGGTTCACAAAGTGCTGTGCTTGCTACGAAATCTGCGCTGCCACAAAATCTGCACATGGAGGTTCACACAGTGCTGCGCCAGCCACGAAATTAAAATCTGCACCTCGAGGTTCACACAGCGCTGTGCCTGCCACGAAATCTGCACAAAGTGCTGCGCCTGCCATGAAATCTGCACATGGAGGTTCACAAAGTGCTGTGTCTGGCACGAAGTCTGCACATGGAGGTTCACAAAGTGCTGCGCCTGCTACGTAATCTGAACATGGAGGTTCACAAAGCGCTGTGCCTGCCACGAAATCTGCACCTCAAGCTTCACAAAGTGCTGCGCCGCGCCTGCCACGAAGTCTGCACATAGAGGTTCACAAAGTGCTGTGCCTGCCACGAATTCTGCACATGGAGGTTCACAAAGTGCTGTGCCTGCCACGTAATCTGCATATGGAGGTTCACAAAGTGCTGTGCCTGCCACGACATCTGCACGTCAAGACTTAAGTGAAAACTCTAATCACAATAGAGGGACGATTCCGACAATGATCCGAGAATGACCCGAGCACGACCCGAGACCGTCTCGCAACCGTCGTTCCGCGGAGCTTCCCCGTCGAGGTTCGGAGAAGCATGGAGGTTCACAAAGTGCTGTGACTGCCACCAAATCTGCACATGGAGGTTCACAAAGTAATGCGCCTGCCACGAAATCTGCACATGGCGGTTCACAAAGTGCTGCGCCTGCCACGAACTCTGCGCATGGAGGTTCACAAAGTGCTGTGCCTGCCACGACATCTGCATGTCAAGAAACAACTGAAACCTCTAATCACAATCGAGGGACGATTCCGACAATGATCCGAGAATGACCCGAGCAAGACCAGAGACCGTCTCGCAACCGTCGTTCCGCGGAGCCTCCCCGTCGAGGTTCGGAGAAGCATGGAGGTTCACAAAGTGCTGCGCCTGCCACGAAATCTGCACATGGAGGTTCACAAAGTAATGCGCCTGCCACGAAATCTGCACATGGCGGTTCACAAAGTGCTGCGCCTGCCACGAACTCTGCACATGTGCACATGGAGGTTCACAAAGTGCTGTGCCTGCCACGAAATCTGCACTTCAAGAAACAACTGAAACCTCTAATCACAATGGAGGGACGATTCTGAGCATGATCCGAGAATGATCCGAGCATGACCCGAGACCGTCTCGCAACCGTCGTTCCGCGGAGCTTCCCCGTCGAGGTTCGGAGAAGCATGGAGGTTCACAAAGTGCTGTGCCTGCCACGAAATCTGCACATGGAGGTTCACAAAGTAATGCGCCTGCCACGCACGGACTCTGCACATGGAGGTTCACAAAGTGCTGTGCCTGCCACGAAATCTGCACATGGAGGTTCACAAAGTGCTGTGCCTGCACATGGAGGTTCACAAAGTGCTGTGCCAGTGGTGTATGATGAGTGGTGTATGATGAGTGGTGCATGATGAGTGGTGTTTGATGAGTGGTGTCTGATGAGTGGTGTATGATGAGTGGTGCATTATGAGTGGTGTATGATGAGTGGCGTATGATGAGTGGTGTATGATGAGTGGTGTATGATGAGTGGTGTATGATGATTGATGTATTGATGAGTGGTGTATGATGAGCGGTGTATGATGAGTGGTGTATGATGAGTGGTGTATGATGAATGATGTATTGATGAGTGATGTATTGATGAGTGGTGTATGATGATTGATGAGTGGTGCATGATGAGTGGTGTATGATGAATGATGTTTTGATGGGTGATGTATTGATGAGTGGTGTATGATGATTGATGAGTGGTGTATGATGAGTGGTGTATGATGAGCGGTGTCTGATGAGTGGTGTATGATGAGTGGTGCATGATGAGTGGTGCATGATGAGTGGTGTATGATGAGTGGTGTATTGATGAGTGGTGTATGATGAGTGGTGTATGATGAGTGATGGATTGATGAGTGGTGTATGATGAGTGGTGCATGTTGAGTGGTGTTTGATGAGTGGTGTATGATGAGTGGTGTATGATGAGTGGTGTATTGATGAGTGGTGTGTGATGAGTGGTGTATGATGAGTGGTGTATTGATGAGTGGTGTATGAGTGGTTCTTGAATGTCCGTAACACGGAAGTTTCGTACACTAAACTTCCTTTGATAATATATATATATAAATCGAGCACACAGAAATACATACACGCACATATATATACACACAACACTACACACAATGGTATATACAGTAACTATATATATATAATCAATCACAGTAGCCCATGGTAAGAAGATGCCGACCAAACAGTCACATTGTATCACATTTTCCTCGACAAAATGGTAGTTGTGTCTGCGATCTACTAGAGGACATCCAAGCAGCGTGAGAGCATTGATGTTCTGCAACAGCTGAGTATCGGCGGCGTCCTTAGCCGCATGTCGGTCTTCCCTCCTTTGGTCGGTTTTGGAGACTATCAGTTGAGTTGAGGCACAAAAATGCTTGTCTTGACGCACTTCACTACCCAGTTCAACATTGTGAGGAAAAACAATCTATATACACCTGCCTGGTGCCAAAATCCGTCAGGGATCAGGCGGGATCAGGAGATTTGTTTCATTTGCTTACGGTCCCCGTACTCCGACTACCAATGATTCAGCTGTTTGCAAGAAAAAGAATCCGGCACTTCCCGGGCACCAGTGATTAGGTCCACAGCTTAGTGTGCATTGAAACCCAGGTAGAGAACGGCATCTGCCTAGAAAAACACTGGGACGAATGGGTTTGGACATCAAATTGCCGCTTTTGCCCCAAAGTCGGTAGTGTTGGGATCACGGGGCTGCCCTCTGCCGCATGCCAGCCTCTTTATCCGTGTGGCAACGTGCTCATACAAAAAAGCATGCAATTTGATTGCATCTTGACCGTCTGCCACTTCACCACATGAAGCGGGCCACTTCTCCAGACGGCCACGCAAAGGGCCGATACACAAAGATGCCCAGCGTCATTATATTCACAAGCATGAAAGCAACGCCTGCAATGAAAGTACTAGAGAGACTCATCATCCTCCGATCATTCCGATCTGGCACTTCATGCGCGTACAAATGAGCCATCAGGACGGGTGTGGTCCAATAGCGTGGCTCCAGCAAAGGGGCCGGGACCAGCGTCAAAACAGCTGCAACAGACCAAATCAGGACCCAAAGCCCTGACTGAGCCAAGCTTTGCCTGCGCCAGCAATACCATCCAGCATAAACATAGCCGGGTGCCAGAAGTTCTTTGAACCACGGTCGTCTCAGGAAACGATTCCAAATGTAAAAGGTGTAGTGACGATTGTCCGCCAAAAGAAAGGGATGAGCCAAGCTGTATCTGTGCAGAAGTGCAGTCACCAAGGCGAGGGCTAGAATGAATGCTCGTGGGCGCTTGGAAACGTCAGATCCAAAGATCTTGAAGCAGCTCGGTGAAAGGGCCGAGGTTGAGCCAAAACCCGAAGTACCTGCAGTAACCGCCACGAGGTAACAAAGCTGTGCCCAATGTACTGCTACCTGGTGATTCGAGTGGTCACCAACCACGATGGAGCCATTCTGAACCACAAAACCCACAAATAGCAGAACTGGGACGAGGAGCGGGCCTAGGCGGGCCAAAAGCCTTGGAGATTCCAAAATCAAAGCTTTGCAAAAGGTCAGCAGCACACTTGGTGATATATCTGCACGAAGAAGCTCATCGCCCCACTTTGAACTTTGCAAATCCTGGAGGGCTGCAATTCCAAATGTGAACATCACCCAAACGGCATTAGTTTGTCGAAAGAGTACGGCAGCACACCCGCTCGCCGCGGCCAGGCACATATGCAACCTTCCTGGCAACACCTTCTTTGGCACAGGGGTGGCTAGATCATGCGTGAGCAGCGTCCAAAACAGTGAGCCGACATCAGTGTAGTAAAGAGCCTGAAAAAAGAAATGGATTGGATACAAGGAGAGCAACAAGGATTGAGCAGCTGCCCTCTGTGGCTCCAGACTGCGCCGTAACAATCGATACATGACCACATGGGCACCCAAAGCATAGACCACATTTTCCAGTCGCAGGAAGTCTTTGCCGCAGAAGATCCCGGTAAAGCCTCTTATGAAGGTGCTTGAAAGATAAAGTCCGGGAAAAGTTGTGATCTTTGGGTCCCACTCTGCAAATTGGCCTTGGCAGTACTTCTGTGCCTGTGGAATATGGAAGATCTCATCCATGTAGGGCTCGACCTGCCTCATAACAAATGCCCATGGAGCTAGGCAGCACAAATGTCCGAGCAATGCTGCCCAAATCCACATTGCTGAGGCAGTGGTACTGCGCAAGGCGGGCTTACAGCCGTATAAATGGCAATACATACTGCCTCACTTGGCCTTTGGTATGAGATTGTGCTCTTCCCTGCCATATGCCCAGAATGCTTCAAAACCTGTGTTTTCAATCAAGCTCTATAGTTATAATAGTTGATAGCCTTATCAAGCTCATTGCCAGGACCAGCCCAAGCAGTGCAAAAGATAGCTCGTGAAGATTCGTGAAGATATCTAAGCAACATGGACGAGTAGAGAGTTGTCAAAAATAACCTCTGTGGTCAACACGTGTCGACGAGAATGTCGTCAAAAGCTTGCTTGGCATTAAAACGGCATCCTTCGGGCAACCGGGCAACCTGGGGAGTCATGAATCTGCGCTCTCGGCGCTTTCAGTCTGAGGAGTGAACAAGTATCACGCGGCCAAGTTGCTAATGCTTGCACTTTGTCACTCAGCTGCTGCATCTCCCCCCGAAAGAGGCTGGTTAGATCCTTCAACTCGCTGTTGAGAACCTGGCGGGTTCCCTTCCAGCATCTCTGGTCGCAGCCAGTTGTTATTAGATGGCAGGTCAGGTCCAACCTAAGATGACCTAAGCACCCACACAGGAACACCAGTGACACTGACACCATGTTAATTACAGTGCAATAATTTGCTGCAGTCTTGTCACAGCTGCCCTGCTTTCAGAGCCTCTTGCACATCATGTAGTTCTCGCTTGACGGAACTCTTCAACTCAGCCAGCTGCTCCTGCAACTCCAGTGGCCGACTGGAATGCCGACTGGAATGGCTATGCAATTTGCCAAACCACCTTGAAAGCACCACTGTCGACGTACGTCCGACCACTGTCGACCTATATCGTGAATCATGCACCCATGATGGCTGCGGTCCTCCACCGCCGAACTTGGCTTCGCAGTTGGTCTCTCCACTCTTAACTCTTGAAACTCCTGCAACACGTTCCAAGGGTTCAGATGGTTCAGCCTTTCAACAGCCATTTCAATTCCTACTACAAGTGGTTCGATTGATTGCATTGAAAGCTCTTGGGCGTTGCTTCTGTGGCTTGGCACAAATCAGTTGGGTCACGAGCCCAAGGATCGTCTGTGTAAGTCGTCCATGTGCTGGGCATGCGCGATAGGTCCTCATGAAGAGAGTCCATTGACGCCCTCAAGCTAGCCTTGCCAAAACAGGTTCCGGTCGAGAAAGCATAGGCACGAACAAAGTGAACAAAAGAACATGTTTTCACTTCACCCACATATTTGTCCACATCTTTCTCCAGGATATCAAGAGAGCCAGGAAATCAAATCAGGACATTATATAAGTTATTATATGTAGACAACTACACTCCACTTTTTACACGTACCCTTACAAGATGGAGTAGAGGGAGGTACCCCTGGATTACGTTTAAAAAAACAATTCGACTACCACACACAACTTGCGGACTGTCAGTCGTACCACCTCTAGGCCCTTCCACTGCGTGGGATGAACAAACAGAATACATTAATTAGACTAGTAGCGTTCTTGCTCCTAGCAGGTAAGGCCAGGAGCCCCTAGTAGCGTTCTTGCTCCTAGTAGCGATGCCAGGAGCCCCTAGTAGCGTCCTTGCTCCTACCTCTAGAGTCTTTCTGGAAAATTAATCTGGAGGAAGATACGTCTAGATTAATTTCTAGGTAGACCCCCTAGTACTCTATATCGCCCTACCATTTCGGAGCACAAAGCACTTGCAAAGGTGTTGATTGATTTTAGACACTGAAGATTCTCTGATCTGATTGCAAATGGAGTATTTGTGATTGATTTGTGTGGTTCCTTTCTATGTGTTTGTTTTCAGTGTTGTTTCTTGTGTCATGGCCATAGCAAGCGCTACCTCCACGTCTCAAAATTAATCCACGCTAATTACTCTCAACCCACAAATCTGATGGCAGTTGTTTCTCAAAATGTTGTATAGACAGAATCATGGCCAGACTCCTACCATCAAGGATAATTACAGTAAACTCAGTGGTGACCTGGATTAATTTCACTAAGATCACTATGGCATGGTACATCTGTTCACACTCCTCCGTGCTGAGTCAACACTGAACACAATGGTGCGTCATGGGTTTATGTCGCAGGCATTGGGCAAAAAATTGCGAAAATGCCTGGACCACATCCAAAAGGATATGCCACCGGTCGCCCGGCTGCTCTGGGGCTGGAACCAGTTCTGACTGGAGAGTTGCCACTTGAGCAGAGACCTTCGACAACATGTCCAGCAACTCTGGCGCTGCCTGCTGTAGACGACATGAAAACCAGTTGAAACTCAAAAGCAGTGAATACAGTGAATACTACTAGTAACAAGTGCATCGCTACTAGTAACAGGTGCCTTACTAGTAGTAACAAGAAGCTATTAGAATTAAACAAGAAGCTGTGGGAGTGCTCCCGCATGCTGTGCCGATCTTCCAGGATCCTTCTCGGTGTTAGGTGTAAGGTGATTAGCAATATAGTTCCTAGTAGCTTATTGTTTCTAATAGCTTCTTGTTACTACTAGTAAGGCACTTGTTACTAGAAGCGATGCACTTGTTCCTAGTAGCGTCATTGTTACTACTGTATGTATATAGCATATAGGATCATACATAACGTGCATCCACCCCAACTGAGTTGTGCCTAACCACTGAAAAAGTATTGGAAGCGACCTCTGCTTTCTCCTCCTCTGGCCGCCCAGGTCCGGGCAATCGAGAAAGCATTAGTGCCGGCATGGCCTTCGGTTTAACATGGTTTAACGTGTTTCTGTCACGCAGAAAGCGATTTGGGACATCAGGCGTTTCTTCGGTACATCTTGGCCCAAGTAGTATCAAGTATATAGATTCAAGTAGTAATCATTTTCCACATCATGCGTTTCTCTTCGCCAAAATTATTTGGGCCGAGGTGCGGCTTGCTTGTCGAGACTCTCAGGGAGCAGTTTCTCTTCGAGTTTGTCAAAAAGGATGTCATCCTCCTCCACCAGTTGAGGAAGGTTCAAAAGCAAACACACAAACTTGAAAATGACAGCCCGCTGCCTGCTTAGTTTCTGCTTCTGTTCTTGGAAATAGCTCCTTTAGCTACTCACATTCTGCGCAAGGAAAGCATTATGATAGCCAAAGAATTGCGGCTCGGGTTCCGGCGCGTTGAGTTTCCCCAAACTTTGCCGTATCCTGACGTTCGACCTGCCATGTCGATGATGCGTCATGCTTCCTTCCGCACGCTGGGTCAAAAGCAACATCTAACTATTCTAGGAACCTTGGGGCCCAGCGGCCTAGAGCTGGGTGGGGCCCACAGCCGAAGAGTTTGCTTTTGTTTGCATGCCAACTGTTTGCACGATTCACTTTCTGCACTGCACCTGCGTCTGCAATGGCTTCATCGCATCCTTTGCTTTGTGCTCCGGGCTCAGGTTTAGCTTCTCTGTGGGGTCACTCACCTTCGCGTCACTCTGCATGCGCAAAGGGTTCGGTTTCAGGAAGGTCACATGATATCACATGATCAGTTCTGGAACCAAAGGCTGTCTTGTTGTTTCAAATTTTGCAATGGCAAAACCTGGCATGGCCTGATGGTCTGACATCCTCTGTTGATTGGCATATTAGCCCCTTAATATATACACACACACACGTAGGTATGTGTATTTACGTGTATATGTATATATGTTTGTGTGTGTGCAAATATACCTACACACAAACGATCACAAACGTGTTGGTTACTCTCGGTTTTCCTCTCGCAATCAATTTGTGTTCCTTCCATTCTTTCAATATCTGCCTGCTCAATCTTCTCCGCCATTTCGCTTGTCTTTTCGGGTGACAAGTCCTGAGACGGAAAGTGCCAACGCAACCGGAACGGCTGTTCCTTGCGACCCTCGGTGAGGCGGCCGTTCAGAAAACACCAGTGACTCAGGTCGGACGTGAAAGTTAGGTCATCAAACATCATCAAAGCATTAACCACCGAACTGCAGAAGCAGTGCTTCCGAATAGGAAGTCACAGAAGTCAGTGCGACATCCAAACTCCCCCTTCCAGAGCCTATGTTACTTGCAACCCCAATGCAAACGCACTACTGCAAGGTCGATGTATTGTGAGTCTTGTTTAACAAAGCTCCAACTATTCCCCACCCCACCCCCCCATCCCCAACGTAGCATCAACTGAAAAGCAAAACGTGAAGAAAAGCTGGCGGCGTTCTATCAGCCGCCAGCCAACTACTTCCCAAAATTCCAAACATGATCCAATACACTCATACCTCCCATTTCCGGACCTGAAAAGCACGCGAAAATAAAGTAGCTTGCCTTCTCTAAAACACCAAGCCATGGCAAACAAAACATGCATGTGCTTGATTGTATCCATTCATGGACAAACTTGGAAACAAACACCATGCATCTGTATCTGTATTACATACTTATTACTGAGTAATATTTACTGTAACTGCATGTTGATGAAGGCTAAATGGAGGGTGTGTGGAGAAAGGGGGTCAGCAAAAATCGCTTATACGAAGTTAGTGCATCAAAAATACCTTCCACGAAGTTCTGCGAAGGCTTCTGGGATTTCGTTGCAGTCAGTTCTCCTACTGGCCCACCATTCCACGAACTGTCCACGAATAGGGTTGGGTTCTACGAATGTCCCACGCCTTCCACGATGTTAGTAGAATAGGTGTTTGCAAAACCCTTTCTGTGCACTACCCTTCCGTTTGCCTTGGAGTTGAAACACCACCTAGATGCAACAATGCACCAACTTCAAAAAACTAAATCCTCGCTAATTACTAATAATTACCCTTTTGAACCTAAGCAGGTCGACAGGGAGTCATCGAACACCTTCAAACAGAGTATTAAACATTATTAAACATTCGGTGCCTTGAACTCATCTGCGTCCGACTCTGACTTTTCGTCAATGCTTCCGCAGGAACGTACCTGTGGAACAAAACATGCATGCCAGCGCAGGTGGGTTCCAACAGTCCCAAAATCAAGGCCTCCAGCAAATCAAATTGTTCATCTCTTTCCGACGAGGCGCCACGATCCTGACGGAGCTTGGACGCTGGCACCCGACTGGGCAAGGACATGTTCGAAAAGTTCACGTCTCATTGAAATTGCTGTTCGTCGCTAGTGACCTTGATGGCAACATCTTCAGGCTGCGCTGCGCTGATGCGCGGTGGTGCCTCACGACTCGAAGCTGCTTGGATGGAGCTACTAGATCCCCAGCATATTGAGCGGGGGACATCTGGAAAATGTAAGTTGCATTTTCTGTACATGCCACCCTGAAAATATATGAGGATGTAACATTACATACTTGAGGTCCCCCTAAAGCCCTTGGGGGTCCTAAATATAAGCTACATGTTTGACAAAATGTAAGTTACATTTAGTTGTTTATATTTACTATTCATATCGTTTCATAGAATGCTCACAAAATGAAACCCGGCTTATATCATATGATATAATCTGAAGACTCTGTACTCCCCAGGACTGCCTGAAGAGTGTTTTGTAAATATATTAGCTTATGTCCAAATAGTTACTATCTTGTGTACCTATTACAAGCTTAAGTCTTAAACTTAAAACACACACACACACTTATGGATATGCGTACTGAACTGATAGCGGTGCCACACGCCGGCCTAGGGTTCCATTTCCTAAGAGTACCAGTAGGAAGCCATCGAATCCTGGAGGTCTTAAAAGGAAAGGAGGCCCAAAGCACAAGGTCGAGGTCGGCGATCAGGTCGAAGTGACGGCGTTCCGTGCGTGACTACCGCAAACTTTAAAAATTGTTGCAGGTACGTTCCCGAGGCGTCCCTCAGGAATATCACAACACGATGGAAGGGCCTTCGTTGGGCAATGCCTTCCAAAGTGTTCATTGCCCCCTGCTAAGCACAAAAACAATTCAAACGAATCCCTGTGACTACAAGGGGCACACACACACACGCCTCCCCTCGGGGAGGCGTAAAGCTAAGGTGAGGGCCAATGTGCACGTGTGCGCGCACAAGACAAAAGAATGAAGACATGACAGGAGGACGAGACGGGGCAAAGGTGCGTGTGGTTGAAATGAAAGGGGAACCAAGTGCACAGGGACACCCGATGAAGCCCACCTCATTGTAAAGACCTGGGCGACCTAAAACCTGTGTTTAAAGGTATGTAGAAGTGCACGTACACACTAAGGCCGGGACCAATGTGCACGCAAACGAAGAAAAGGATGAGATGAACAGACATGAAGACAGGAGGACATGAAAGAAAAGAGGAAACAAAAGTGTGTGAAGGGGAAGGGATGAAAGGGGAACCAAATGGAGGTGACGAGAACCGATGAAACCGAACCTCATTAGAAGCACCTAGGGACCTGCCTCGTTTGAGTGTAAGCGCTGTGTGCGCACCTGAGGTTGGGACAGGTTCCAATGAACCTTGAACAAACTTCGGTCGCTGCGACCACGTACGCCGTGCCAATATGGCTGGCTGCTTTGACCGCTGCGGTCACGTAAAGGCATGAGCCAACTTGGAATTCCAAAGATGAGACAAAAATCTGAATTCTCTCGGCCTAGGCCACCTACGCCCGCTCTGGGCACTTACATCTCCGGGCAGGGGAGATAAGGACAAACCCCCGTTCGACGGGTCCACGGGAGGCACTCTGCGGGCTCATCCCGGGTTGGCACTAGGCCAAACACACTTATGGATATGCGTACTGAACTGATAGCGGTGCCACACGCCGGCCTAGGGTTCCATTTCCTAAGAGTACCAGTAGGAAGCCATCGAATCCTGGAGGTCTTAAAAGGAAAGGAGGCCCAAAGCACAAGGTCGAGGTCGGCGATCAGGTCGAAGTGACGGCGTTCCGTGCGTGACTGCCGCAAACTTTAAAAATTGTTGCAGGTACGTTCCCGAGGCGTCCCTCAGGAATATCACAACACGATGGAAGGGTCTTCGTTGGGCAATGCCTTCCAAAGTGTTCATTGCCCCCCTGCTAAGCACAAAAAACAATTCAAACGAATCCCTGTGACTACAAGGGGCACACACTTCGACACTGGTTTTCCGTTAAAGCTCAATTTCTCCGCTGGGAAGGAAGGTGACAGAACTGCATGGTGAAGAGTCCGAAAGATTTGTAGGTGTTTCAACAAGTTGTTGGTCAAGTCTGCTGAACGATCGGTCGGCGCGGCCCAGCTGCAAGACAAAGCGGTGGGAAACCTGTTTGTGGGAGGGTATCATGAAGAAAAACCATGAAACCAACGAACAGCAGCAGGGTGGACCATTGGAGTCAATGTGTTGAAAGCAGGTACGTGAACCTGGCGTCCCAGGTTCATATCCTCTCCAATCATCAGTAGCTTCGTTGGCCACAGGCTGATGAAAGGAGCTGTGGCCCCATGCCTATATAAGGTGGTTGTCCAAGGTAGTTGAAAAGCATGGAAAGAGTGGTGGTGGAAGACCCTTTGTCCAGGGGTGGACACACACACACACACTTGGGAAACGCGTACGGAACTGAATTGCCTCACGCCACACGCCGACCGAGGTGTGAACGCCTAAGGGTTCAGGTTAGTTGGTATCTCTATGAAACCTCCACGAACTCGAACAGCGGAAGCGCAACAAGGTGACGACGTATGGTGCAAGTCTGCAGAATTAAACTTGAAATTGAAGGGTGGCCACCAGCTGCGTCTTACTATGCGACCATGTGCGCCACAGCAGGTACGTTTGCACAAGCTCTGCGTGAGCGTCTTTTTGGCTCTTGTCTCATGCAGGCTCCAAGAGCCCACTGCTAAAACATTAAAAACACTTCAAAGGAAGCCCTATGATTCCAAGGGTTTCAGACACACACACACACACACGCACACACCCACACACGCACGCACCCTCCCCTCAAACAAATGTAAGATACATTTCTGGAGGTCCCGGAGGTCCCCTCCATTTTTCAATGTTAAAAGGGTGGGGATGCTACTAGTAGCTTCTTGCTCCTAGTAGCGATGCCAGGAGCTACTAGTAGCATCCTTGTTACTAGTATATAGCGATGCCCTTTGTTACTAATAGCGTCCTTGTAGATATTTGGAGTCTGAATGGTCTGAAGGTGGTTATTGCGCCTGAGCATGTGAGTCTGCAATTCATGCCTCGCACATGTGTCAAACGGTATATATATATATTATATATATTATATATATATGTCTGTTCCCTCCATCAGCCCCGGAGCAGGGAGAACCAGGACTTGATGTTGGCAGGTCAAAGCACGCGCAAACACACCTTTTGCCAAGGGACGTCAAAGTGGTGCATGGCCAGGAAAGATGGCAGGGGTGTTGGCATGTCTTGAGCCAACTCAATGTGCGATGCCCTCGGTGTCAACTGCAATACAATCCCTCACTTGCACTTGACGTCTGTTGTCGTTAGCATGCTTTTTTCGGTGCCAGTCTGTCAGCCATTGCGTCAAAAGGTTCCAAAAGCTTGACCGTTACAAGCTCTGGAAGCGTTTGTCAACCAATTCCAATGAACTAACATATGCTATGAAAACATGTTTGCACTTATCACCCCTACCTGAGCGGAAGTGGAACACTTGCCCCAGCCAACCATTCACGAATGGGCCGTGTTCCACTTCAGTGGAGGAACATTCCAGAGCTTCACAGTGCCCGGGTGTGCCGCGCAAAAACGCTCGGCGAGCAGCTCTCACCCACGAAACATGGACTGCCCATCTTGCGGATCAATTCCCAGGATCCAGCATCTCATCGAACTCAATGGAATCCGAAATCAGATCTCCCCAAAGCCGATCTTGCAGTCCTGATTGCCGGTGTGCAAACTGTAGCTAGCGAAAGTCACATACGTGTGGTCATGAAGCCGTGGAAAGGGGCACTTTGATTTGCCAGAGATAGGAACATGTGGTGCACATGGTTCCATGACTATTCTATTCAAAGCGTACAACTCTCATATGACTCAGCCTAAGAAGATCTAAGAAGTGAATGGGCGAAAGCCACGCAAACGCTTAGAACAACGTGCTGCTTGACTCAAGTAGCTTCAACAAGCGATATGAAAGTCTTTCTGACAATACCCGCTTCGTTCGCAAGACGCATTTAGTGTAAATGGATCGAGATATGCATCTGCCGTGTCCTGCTTTGTCCAACGTCCTATCGCTAGAACATGATGCAAGTAGAACCTACCTTTCTGGAGTGTCCTCTTTTGCCCCGAGACGGCCTTCAAACAAAGCGCAAATCGGAGCACCAAGAAAAAATCCTCCCTAGACGACTAGCGACTAACGAGTGACATTGGAGTTAGTTAGGGCTCCCCAGTCATGTGTAGCCTAAAATTTGCAAAACATTGCATTGCACATGGGATAGCGCTCAACTCCCCAAGCCCTTCAAAAATCAGAAGTCGATACATCTATATATATATATAAACTCGCCGATGCCCTGACACATCAGTTAAGGAAGGATACCTTCATATGCCTTCATAAAGGGAGTATGCTGTCTCTCCTTTAACGCCAAAGTCATCAAATCCAAAAACACTGATTCTCCGTGCTTTTGCAGGTAGGTACAAAGCAGTATTGACTCAGGAGTTGCAAAGCCGCGGCAGATGCAGCGGCAGCGGATAATATAAGGTCTTTCCAGGGGAAACTTGGTGCTAGAAACCAACTTTCAGAGGTGTCTTTTTTGCCCGAGATGGGCTTCGAACAAAGCGTCATCAACCAAGAAACTTCGGGGAACCACCTCTAATGTTTGGTTGGCTCAAGTCCTGTTCCCGAAAACGACGTGAATTCAAAATCCCGTGCGCGCCGCTCATGTTATCCATATCACACCAAATAGAAAACAATTACAGTGGGCAGCACCCTGCAGCAGCACCCTGCAAGAACACCACCCAAGCCAGAGCGCAAAGGCCATAATAGACATCTGGCAGCGGCACCTTGCAACGGTACCAGCATCCAACCCCCTAAGCGCACACACGCACCTCTTCCTATATTTGAAGTAAGTGCCCCAATAGCTGTCACTATGGGGCGCCTTGCTGGTTTTGGTTTCTCCTGCGTGCCACTTCAGATTTTATTGAAACAAAAACTCCTTAGCGCCGACCTGCGGCAGCCAAACACATGACCAAAAGGGACCAAAGGACGGGGGATCACACAACTTCTCTGCAAAGGGCCTTGCTTGTCCATAATACTGCCAAACAAAAAATTGATGTCGGAAGCCCCCCCAAAAAATTTGCCGTTGATTTCAAGTGACTGCCCTTCCTTCCAGGTTTGAGCGCCCCCAACGCAACTTCAGAGTAATTAGTGACTTTTTTGAAATACTAGCACCCACTTATAGCTTCTCCACCGCCGCCCTCTTTTCCAGCCCAATTAGCTGTCTGTCTTGTTTGTACCTCCTGGGCGGCTGTCGGCTTGTAAAGCGAAAAGGGAAGACCCTTTGACTTGGGCGTTGTTTTGAGTGTTGGACGCCGGTCTTTTCAGTTACCTCTATTCCACGAAAAAAAATGAATGAGGGAAACGCAAGGTGAAGCGGTCAGCACAATTTGAAATGTTAAATAAGTGTTCATGCTGCGTGACTGTGGATTCTAGTTACTGAATACGTAGCCGATCGAATTATCGCCGTGGATAGAAACCTGTTTTGGGAAATCGCACGCAGAACCACCGTGGAACCAAAAAGGAAGAGTGGAGTCACAGCGTAAACAAACGTTTTCAGCAGGTACGTGGAAATGGCGTCCCACTTCCATATCCCCGGATACATCGCCAGCTTCGTTGACCAGGGGACGATGCATCCTGCCTGGTCCCCTGCCTCTTTTAAAACCCAAGGGAAATTGAATTAATTTGCAGCGTGTGGAAACCTTAGAAACAGGGGTGACACACACACAGAGAGCCGATATCGGCGCTCCAGAGATTTACTATAGCCACCTAACAAGCCTTAGAAAGAAAGGAAAGGAAAAGACAGAAAGAGCAAGCGAAGAGGGCAAGAGAGAAAGATAGGAGTAGCTACGAGGCCCACTAGTTATGAAAGCTTCTAGCTACTGACTACTTAGCCGAATGAATTAGGTGGAAAGGTTAGCGAGCGGGACTTTAGTCTTAGACCGGATGGGTGGGAAAGACTACGACAGGAGAACAGAAGGCACCAACACACAAGTGTGTTGAGTGCGACTTCCTTCTGCTACCCTAATTAGAGGGTGGGATAAGACGTGTGAATTCGCGTGCAAGGCGGGGGGGGGGTGTGGCTCTAAGGTACTGCCGTAAACGGCGCTCCCTTGACTAAAGCTTCACCTGAAACCTAAAAGCCTCGAGCAAAATCTGTGGAGCCTCGAGAATACTGCTGATGCACAGATCCGTAAGCCCGGCGGCGTCAAATCTCCGTAAACTCGGCAGTTTTGTGGTCAGAAGATTCATGGGGTGAGACACTTAATCAGTAAGTGATCATCCAACGCGTGCAGAAAAACGCTGTCGAAATGTGATCCACGATGGTTTCGGCGCTCCCTTGCAGGAGACCGCACCCTGCACCCAGTTGGACGACAGAGCGGCACACACTTTGACAATTGGTTTTCAGTTACCTCTATTCCACAAAAAAATGAATGAGGGAAACGTAAGGTGAAGCGGCCAGCACAATTGAAATGGTAAACAAGTGCTCATGCTGCGTAACTGCGGATTCTAGTTACTGAACACGTAGCCGATCGAATTATCGCCGTGCATAGAAACCTGTTTTGGATTGTTTTGGGATATAGCATGCAGAGCCACCATGGAACCAAAAAGGAAGAGTGGAGTCACAGCGTAAACAAAAGTTTTCAGCAGGTGCGTGGAAATGGCGTCCCACTTCCATATCCTCGGATACATCGCCAGCTTCGTTGACCAGGCGACGATGCATCCTGCCTGGTCCCCTGCCTCTTTTTAAACCCTAAAGGTGGTGACACACACACACACATACACACGTTGCCAGTTCCCCAAGGGCACGGAGTCAAACAAACACACTTTCCATCGAGGCACGGCGACATCACCTGGTTCCTAAAAGCCTATGGCAGAGTCCATTCAGCGCTATCTGTTCCATCATTCACATGCAAGGTGGAAAAAGGCTGATTCAATCATCATGATGCGTGTCTTTCATGGGTGGAGTTGTGCGCTTGCAATGCTCCAATCAGTTTGCACGGATGCCAAGAGTCTATTTGCTGTCAGCCAAATAGGCTTGCCAGCCGACCTGTTCGAGTTTCCTCCTTTTCTTCTCCACAGTGGTGGCTTCATTGGCCTGAGGTCAATTCACCGGGAAAGTTACACATCTATATAGTATGATCTAATGTATGTATACAGTTGCATTGTTTACGCAAAATGCATGTACTGCAGTCTTTGCAAGACTGCCCCTCCAAGGGACCATGAACTGTGCCATCTTTTGCCGCATGCCTGACACATCAAGCCATTGCTGCTGAACTCACGAGCTGATTGGTCAACATGCTATCTGTTCCCCATGCACGACCGCCGGCACCTAGGTGTTCAAGCTTGCTACAACCCTAGGCGCCAGAATTGTACAGCAACAAGTGTGATGGACCTCTTTGGGTACTGCCACCCCGGCCGGTACTTTCTCTCCCCATCCCCGTCCTCCCCATGGTCAGCCATATGTTCTCAGTCTACCCTAGTGCCTAGTGCTTGGCGGTTTTGCTCAAGAAGGCCCACCTGAAACGTGACACCTGCGACGTGCTTACTTCTAGTAGGCTGGATGCGTGGAAATTGCCTGGGTTTGCAGCACCAAGGATTCGCACAGCCAAAAGGCCAGCATTAGCTGCATTGCCAATTGCCACAGTTGCCACAGGAATACCTGCATGTAACGTGCTCAGCAAAAGGTGTGATGGCTAGTAGCCTCCAACTCCAACCTACTAGCGATGGCCTCAAACCTGCTAGCGATGGCCTCCAACCTACTGGACTAGACATGGCCTCCCGCCAAATAGCGATGGCCTCCAACCTAATGGCAATATGTATGTCTGCATGGCGTTCACGACCTGAGGATCTGACCTTTCGGCATCTGCATTATGGACAGCAAAGAGTCGTTGCCAGACAGCGCTGACGACTTGACAGGCACACCAATCCTGGAGTTGTAAATGTTCCAAAGCTCAATAGCCACCCCCCTTGAACTCAGGAAGCTGCTCACAGGCACAGGAAAACTACATCACTCAAGGGATCAAGCGGGAGCATGGTCTGTGGATGTCCGTTGGCACACCTGGACTGATCTTGTGCAAGTACGGTAGGCGATTCAGCCGCAATAGTCAAGTCGTGTCTGCTTGCATTACCCGGCTGGGCTCTCCCTGCCGTTCTCCAAGGCACACAGGCAAAGGCGTCAGCGCTGCCACCATACCGGGCAAGTGTGCTGCACCCCCGGCACCAGCAATGATGACATTGATTCCGCGATCTGCTGCGGTCGTGGCATACTCGTACCTGGGCGTCACCCCAAAGGCACAAGCGGCACGAGGACGCAACTCCTTACGACATTCTCTACACACAAGTTCAAGGCACTTCTACAAGTCTACAGTCTACACTGCTAGAAACTGGGTGCAAGAGAACTTTGACTCTGTTAGATCAGGAAAGTAGCATGTACTCAGGCGTTCGGTGCGCGGACACGATGCTGATTTCATAGGGGATTCCGAAATCATCAAGCACGACTGCAGCATCCTGCAATCTGGAACGTCAAACCCTGCTAGATCTGTCAAAAGGAGACATGAGATGCATTGAGATGCCGTGTCATAATACATTATTATACAAAAAATCTCAAAACATCTCAAAACAAAATTGCTTATAGAATTTATCTGCCTTGCCATCTGAACCTCTCCTTCATCGTTGGAAGGTCGCTGTCGCTCCCCATGATGATCCCCACGCTAGGTGAGCTCTTGTGCGGCACTTCGATGCTCGAAGAGTTTCCTTCACCATCAACGGCCTAGCAAAGAGAATATATATATATGTATCTATATCTCTCTCTCTCTCTATATATAAAGAAAATACTTTATATGCATAATATAAGCATATATATATATATATATAAGCAGTGTGCAAAGTAGGAGAATCCCGTATGTCGTGTATTGAGCAACTCAAACTCCTGTATTATCCTGGACCCGTGGGAAGCCCAGGTCCGTTGGTGTGATTCTGTGTTGTGCCGTGGGTAGGGATGGGTTTAGCTGGCTGTAGTACCTGTCAAAGGCTCCTTCAGTGGTGCCAAATTCCGTCCGTCAACAGAGTGTCATGACCTAAAACAAACTCGTATTGCAATCAGGCAGCTTTGAGGACAGGTCGAATTTGCTCTAGTGCACTAGCTGGTGTGAAGCCAGTCACAGTGATATGGCCCATCTTGCGGCCCTTTACGCAGCCATCCTGCCCAAAGCTCGCTAAAAAGCCGAAGCAATTAATGTAATTATGGAATACAGTTGAAGAACTAGCAGCTTTTTGACCTTGTGGACCAATGAGACCCATGGCATGCAAAGCTGCAAAGTCAACTGGACCTTGCCATACCAATGGATGCCAGCATCTGGCACACGAAGCGCACAACGCAAAGGTGCCATCGTCTGAGCCGTAAGTTCCGGGGTGCTTCCCTGGCCCAGGATATTCCTCCGTTGGAAAGGAGCGTTCTATGAGAGCTCCAGCAGCTTGCGGGAACAAGTCTGGCCTTTTGAAGGTAGGTTATTATGGTTATTCAATACATTGCTTTTAGATCTAATTATAAATGCATCACAATGCATCAATTCATGCTGCATCATACTGTCCCACACGCTCTAGAGAATCACACAGAATCCAAGAGTCACCATCATAGCACCGCCAACACCTCAGAATAATCTGCGTGTTCCAACTCTTCTGGGTTCCTATGGGTCCAACATGCCTGAAGATCAAATGCACAAATGTATACCACTGATATCCTGTGATTACCTTCGTGCCTCCAAGCTGCGCAAGTGACAGTCACCAAGAGGCAAGCCCAACACTGCTCTGAGATGCTGCTCGAACTGGTCGACACCACACGCTTCCTGGGCTAAATGCTCGGCACTGTCCGGTTCGCAGGTGCGGAAATGGTCGGAACATGTCAGAACAAACTTAAAAAATAACAGATAAATTTGGTGATGTGTTGCGCAACGGGATGTTGAAACGGGTCCGTATAGTAGGCCTGTGATGAGCCAGCCACTGGTGAAACTGAGCTGCTGTTCCAACTGACTGGAGCGAAGCGTGAGGGCTACGAGTTAGGACCCTGCCCAATTGTGACCGTGCCGCAGCAAACCCAGCACCACGGTAGGGACAATGTCTGAAGTTGAGACATGTCATGCCCTCATACAGTGATGATGTATGCCGATGTCACATTGCATGCCGTTGCGCAGTGTCCATCGCTCAGGTGTGAGCTGAAGAAAGCGACGAAACAAACCCGAAAATAGTAAAAAAGCTGAGCGTCCATGGTGTAGTGACCAGTATTGTGCGGTCGGGGTGCAATCCTTGGAGGAATTTGGAGGAGGCCAGCTCATGACTCCAAGTTGCTTCAAACCCAAAAAACCTGCGCACCTCCACCAGAAAAGCTGGGGTTGAATCGGGTTGAACCACAATTTCAACTTCGAAGTTGATGGTTTTCCTATCAGCTTCGACATGGAAACATCTTGAGAAGGTCAAGCCGTGCGGGCTTGCGCCTGCCAACGTGGCCACCGCAGTGACGGAGTAGATGCCAGGGGGCTCATTCAGCAGCACCGAGCCATCGTCCAAAAGAAACATCTCAACGCCGAAAATGCCTCGGGCATCGCCTCAGCAACATTACCCACCAAACATATTCAAAAGGAACTGAATCGAATCAAACCAAGCGCTGGTGCCAAAGTACCAAAGCTTTTGATCGCATCCGTTGCGATCTTCTGCGCAAGTTCTTGCTCTTTCTGGGTGACCTCAAGCAGCATCCCCTTGCACAAAGTTTTTCGGCCAGGATCTGACGCAATGAATCCTACACTTGACTTCTATGCAAAAGTGCTGACACCACATGTCCAACTCACAACTGCCATTGCCAAGTGTCACCAACTGGCGGTGTCAAGCAAGTAAAGCAAACGCTATCCCGCTGCACAGTGTGCACCACTGGGTAGGTGCCTGCAAAAGGTTGCCGACAACAAGAGATGGCAACCCATCTTGTCGTGGGTTACAGTACTTCCTCAGAGCCCGGTTAGAAGAAGAAGAAGGGAGCGACTGAGCGAGGAGAGAGAGAGAGAGAGAGAAACCAAAAGGCCATATAATATACATGAACAATAAGAATGAGAGGAACCTTGATCTCAAGAAAATAACTGCCAAAAGTGAAACCCATTATTGCACCTGGCAAGCACCAAAAGTCTGAATGCCAGCTGCTAATTCTCATACAAGGTGCGCATTGTGACATTCATGGTTTCATCAACACCACGTGCGACCATAACGGCGAGTTCCATCTTGAAAGGTGCCCACTTTTCGACCTGAGATCCGAGGCAACGTCCTTCAGAACTTCAGCGGCAATGTAGATAGCTGATACCCTAGAGCAACTAAGATCTTCTTTGATTCGTCAGGTGTCGTTCTGCAGGCCACCTGACAAAGCTTGCTATGGCCTGTGCGTTGTTTCCCCAAATCCCAAAGATTTGATGGAAATCAGCAGTCAAATTGAACTTGATGTCGCAGTCAAGTTGCGTACAACTTCCTCGGGGCAACATCTCAAGGTCTTCAAGTGCAAAATAATAAGCTACGTTCATGTAAATTCTATTAAATTCTGGAATGCACCTGGTTCCATTGATTGGTGAATTTAGTGGTTTGGGTAGAAACCGGGATAGTCATCAAGCGCTGAGTCTGGGAAATACGCGAACGTAAATCAGCTCGAGCCGTTCCTCCAAGTGTCTTGCCGGCCTTTCCTCCCAGCTTTTCCCAGGCTGCTGGGATGCTTGCAGCATCACTCACCACTGCGTTGCCTTTACCATCGTATGCTCCAAAGCCTGTCTCAGCTGGAGGCCAAGCAAAAATTGATTCTAAATCATGTTATTGTATTAAACTATACTACATAGTTACACAGTTTTACAATGTTTATCAGTGTTTGGCAGTGATGCCAGGTTGCCAAGGCACGGCTTTTCAGCATCATAGGGTAGCCAAACTTCTCGCCGATCTCGTGCAGCTCAGCTTCCTTGGAATTCAGAATATATAATACAGTAATCACAACAAGTAGTTCCGCATCCTCGGAGGCTCTGCAGCGACTCCTTTGCTTCATGAGCCTCACGTAGATCGGAAGTAGTCCACCAAGAGGGCCCCCGGACCCCCAGCACATTGGCACACCAATGATTATTGATAGTTTCTTTTTCCAAGGGTCGCTGTCAACTTTCAGAAAGTCTGGAAGGGGAATACGGTGCTTTTGCAAATGCACTTTCCTTGGCCACAGAAACGGAGTGAAATAACAAACCATGCAAAAAGCAACTGCGTGGAGCGTGACAAGGTGCTACACGGTGCTAGAGATGCCTTCAGTCTTAAGTCTTAGGTGCGAGTTGCATGTCGAGTGCTTGTGCTTCACCCTTCCTTGCGATCCAAGCCGCTGATCGTACTTGTCTTGGATGAGCTTCACCACAAAGGGAAGCGGCTGTACAGGAACGCCCTTGAGATGGAGCTCCTCCAGAGCCTCTCAACCAGGACCACAAAAAAGCAGGCAGGGGACTTGAACCCATTCGCTTCCACCCAAAATAGAAGAAAAGTATAGAAAAGTCATCAGTCAACAAGTTTGTGTCCTGCGCACAGTTTGGGGGGGCAGGATTGCTGCGCTTACACAGTCCAATGGTGGAGCTCGACATGCCTGGGCATTCACATGCTCGACCTCCAGGGTCAAAATGTCACATTTGCTGGCCAGCTCTGATCTTCTCAGCATCCTGACATTTGGAAGCCAGCCCGTGGGCACAGCTTCCGAACTTCCACTGGCGCACAGCTCACCAGCTCACGCCACTCACGCCTGAAAGCTGCCCTTGATTGACAACTCTGACACCTGCCAGCCGATTCCAGTGCCCGCCAGTGGCCATTGCCTTCATTTTACGTTGTTACCATATCGGTTGCCCTATATAAATTCATGGACAAGACTGAGACCGCCTGGCCAGCCGGGCTGGATTCGCCCAAGGGGTCCAAAACACACATGCGCACGCCCAAACGGTGTGCGGCATAGACCATCATGCGGCCCAGCTGACCTGAACGCACAAATGCCAAACTTGAAACCAGAGCAATATGGTATATATCAAATCAAAGGTATGCCAGAGTACGTATTCCTATCCAATTCCAACTGCATCTCACTTTTCAGCATGGCAATTTATGCATAAAGAAGTGAACAGCATTGTCTTTCTGCCTCCTCCCAAACATCCAACGGTTCGTGTGTCCATGGCCTTAGGTCAAGGAATAGTGTCGGCAACTCAGTGTTTCTTTGAACCATGCATTCCTCCAGTTTCTCCTTGCTGCTCGGAGTCTTTGCGAGTGGCCACCAAAAACTAATTTAAATAGGTTTGGCTGTCAAAAATGGCTGCTGGAGATGGTCATGCATTTGGAGCTTGTCTTCATCTTGTTTGCATCTTGTTCTCCAGGCCCACCTTCCAGTAGAATTCAGCAGCACAAATGAAGGGTGCACACACTTGATCAATCTTTGAATCGGGATTCTTATGATTCTTTCTTTGGTAGTTACTCAAGAAGTACTGGCATCCTGGAGACATGGAAACATCAGCGAAAACATACGAATACGAGAGCAACAGCAGCTCGACAGCAATGAGGACCATTGTTCCTGCTGCAGCTGCTCCTAGAACTCAACACACTTCGCATACTTCGCTTTTGCAAGGCCCCGTGGTTCAGCTCAATTGCTGCACCGAACGACCAAGATGGCCCACTTGGACATGGCGCATGGCACCACATTGGGCCCAAAGGGCTCCTAGTAACGGTCCAAACTCACAGTGAGATGCAGTGAGTAGGAAACGTCACTGCGGCCCATAAGCATACGGGATTGTACGATATAAATTATACGAGTATCTTTTGTCAAGCATACGAGAGGTGGATGAGTGATGTCACAACACCGCAGTTCGTGATGCATCATCAAACCCACCTCGCGCCACAAACAGTTTCAATCCATCAGCATGGTTTATGTTGAGAAGGTCAGTAGTGGACATTTCAGAGGTCGGGATGCCATTCACAAAGAGGACAACATCATCCATGCGCAAGGAAAAAGCATCCGCCCATTTCTCTGGATGTACCCAATCAACGGTCAAGACACTTCCGCTCATCCCATGCGATTTGAATCCCAAAGTCTCAAGCCCAAGCCCACCAATAGGAGCTTGTATCTCAGCACCACTCAGTCGTGCCAGCCTCTTGGCAGAAGCTTCAAGCTTCAGGGCCTCGCTAGTGGATGATTGCACAGCTTGCTCCACTATCAAGTCCAGTTTGTCAGATTGCAGGCAACTTTCGCTAGCATGTGCATCCTCTGAGGGAGCTCCCAAATTGCAAAAGTAAAGAGCCAGCTGGCTCTGATCATCCCAGGACACGCAACACTCAAGGCCTGGAAGTTCTTTTTGGACTCTTTCTCGGATCCCGCTGAGGGTAAAACTGTTCACCTCGGCTTGAGCCACTCGAGTCATCTGAAAGGCAACTGCTACCACACGGCCAGCGCCAGCCGCAAATGCATCAGTGCCCAATTGCTTCGAAAGTCGCAGAAGAAGCCGATTCCGTGCTTTTGCAGTGCGGCACTTTGAAGCCAAGTCCTGAGAAACAGCTGCATCTCTCTGCAGCTTTTTGGATTGGCTGGCTTGGCTTGCTTCGCGTGGCTTTGAGACCAGCTCTGACAACAACTTGGACAATTCCTCGGCACGAGCCTTGGCTTGAGGCAGCTTCTCCTCAGGTCAGCCCACAAACAGTTGTACAAAATACTAAACATTATCTTAAAAGCATTTTGTAGTTTAATTACGAAGCAAATGGCCTCCCAAAACTTGCGCCAAGTCTCTTTCAGGTATTCTTGTCTCTGCAAGTTTTCAACCCTCTTCTGATGCAAAAGCTTCAACCCGTCAAGTTCATCTTGCTGTGCCAGGTGGGACTTATGGAGCTGATCCACTACAGTGCGTGGAAGCTGTAGGCATTTCCCGAAGCACACATTCGCTCTAGCAGTCCCTTTTGGCAAACTTCCCTCAGCCGGTTCCCTGCGCTTCTGCATCTCCTGCGCTCGTCTATCCGAATGGCGCAGAGTTTCGGAGAAAATCGCCCACCTGGGAACGATCTCTGAAAGCTCGGGCTCGCCTCCAGCTTCGGCATCATTAAAGTCCTCCAAGTCAAAAGGCCGAACATCCTGCTTTGGGCCGTTTACTTCAATATACCCAAAGCCGTCCCCCATCCATTGCGACCGCACTTGGTTCTGACAATATATCCTTGCATACTGGAAGATACCAGCCTTGACATAATGCCCCTGCAAGGTGCTCAAAATTAAGGCTGGAATTCTTTGAGTCATTCACCTGGAATTGTTTGCTTTTAATCTGTTCTAGCTGATGGAGAAAGCATCTGCATGGAGATGTTTGCGCAAAAGCGAGCTGCAAGCGCTCCTGCAGCTTGTTGACTGCCGGTATATAACATCGAGCGACTGTATAGCATAGCAAAGTGCTTTCTTGGACTTGAACCAAGAAGCCTTAGATAGATAGAGTCATATATATAGAGAGCGATTATAATATATATATATATTCTCAAATTTCGTATTCTGATTCTCCCGGCAAACAAGGTCAAACACCTTCTAATGCCAAAGCTGGCCACAATACCCCGTTTATGCAAATCGCACACCACATCTTGGTTAGCCTGCTTGGAACTTTGGCAGGCTCTTGGCCCCGATTCTCAGGGCTTCAGTGTGAGAGCACGGATCAGCATGTTTGGTTTTCCGAGCGTAGCACTGCAAGCACCCATCAAAACAATGTCCGCACACATTCACATTTGTGCATAAATGATCGTAAATTGCGTGCGTATGAGGGGGACACCAAGGGCAAATCTAACAAAGTTTGCTTGGGATGCTTGCGAGCAAAAGTGCCCTGGTTCCTGCCAGGTCCAGGCACCAGGAGCAACTGTAATGTTCAAAGACCACGTCAACTGTCGACCTTTGAGATGGTGATCGAACTTCATAGCACCCCAAAATAATCAAAACTACAAAAACTATCATGCAAACTATCACCAATAAGGTCAGGACGTGAATGGCTCAAACGGTCTGCTGGCAATCTTGGCATCTCACACCATATCTGCAGCTGCCTGTCCTCAAGCACAGTACAACAAAGCAACAGCAATCAAAAGCAGCTCTGGAAGCAAACCTGGAATATCCTCAAATCATAATATTGTGAGAAGTCCCCACCAAAAGCAAAGTGTCGTGTCTAATTAAATTAATCATAATTAATCACTTCTCAACATCTTTAGGACTTGGAAGCTCTACCAGCTTGACTCTTGACCACATCTTTTTATATCTGTTTATCCTTTGACTTTCCATTGAGGTGCTGAACAAAACTCCAAGGCCCGTGCCTTTCAAGCCACTGGCCGCTGTCGAACTTCGAGGGTGAGCCGAATGGCAACGTCCCTTCGTTTCGCTTTCTCTGCCGTCGTCCCCAATGGTCAGGACCACTTCGCCGCTTGAAGCTCCATCCTCATCCGGCTCCGCTTGCTCCGCTTGCTCCGCGACACGTCGGGCCACGTCCTGTGGACGAGTTGAGGATGTCGAGTTTCTTTGTTGGTTGTTGGGTGTTGTTTATTGTCTAGTAATTAGTTGACGCTGTTCTTGTTCTTGGGGTGTTTATCATCATCTTCTTCTTCTTCTTGCTCTTCTTATTATATTTGTTGCTTGGTTGTTACTCTATGTATATATAGATTTAAATATACATATTGCCGTTTTGTTGTATTTGGCTGCTTTTAGTTACCGTTCCTCAGTTGCTAGCAAGCAGCTGTGGTGATGTTGTATGATGTTGTTATGTTAGTTATCTGCTGTTGTGCAGCTCTTGTTTTCGGTAGCCGTTGCTGCTCCTCTTGCTTTTGGTGCTTTGGTATGAGTTCTTTCTGTTGCCACTGCTGTTGTTCTCGTTGTCGCTCGCCGGCTGGCGGCCATTACATGCTACGTACCTTCTTGACGCCGTACGAATTTTCCCCTGAATTGTGCGCATGATCGGTGCTTCGTGCATTGGGCCTTTGCATATCAGCCAGGGTCGAGGCTACAGTGGAGGTGAACAAGGAAGAGGCCGGTGGTTGGCCGTTTGCACTTAATTACACAACGAAAACGATTCCTCTCCTTTGGGACTCCAATGCATGATGCAAAAAGGAAAGCGATTCGGGTGGTACAGCTACACTTTGATATTATAGAGCTAGGGCCTCATAAGGATAGGACCCAGCCCGTGAAGGCCTTTCACCCTCTCCAGCCTGGCTTCCACTTGCCTGAATGCCTGCCCCATTGCTGAGAGCATCTTGCAGCTTTTGCTGATTTGATCCGACTTCTTGGTTGGAATTTTGTATCGTCGGGATAAGCTCCAGTGCATCCTGTCTCTGCAAATTCGTTGCGCTTGAGCTGGATGCAAGTTCCCGAAGCACCTCGTTGCTGACATGCGCTCCTTCCTCACATCAGAACCGAAGAGCACAAAAACATGCAGTATACCTCAAAGGCGGTTTCAAGTGCCAGTATCTCACCATATCTCACCTGTACCACCAGTGCCCAATTCGGTCCTCATCTTGCAAGGAGCGGGGCACCAGCTTCCAATGGATGAGCGGTGCCTTCCAAGAAGTCACCAGGAGTTGGCTGAGAATGATGAACAAAGGAGTACGTGAGTAAAAACATCATGTGTTTTAAACCGAGATTTGAAGCAACGGTGTCAAGAGTTGCATCAACCTCTCCGACTTGGACAAGGCACACCGCTCCGCACGCGATGTGGGGTCAGACAATGGCTAGCTGGCCAGTCAGAGGCTTCCAGCAACACCTCAGTTGCCGGGTCTGGCTGGAACAGCTTTGCCTTGCCAAATGTCCACATTAGTGAATTATGGTGAATTTAACACGCAACAGTCGAACAAGTTTGACAATTTGACAATGTACAGTGTGCATAGGGCCCGGCCTGCAAGACACCTGCACAAAGACCGTCGCCTGTCAATTGCACTTGACATCCATGTATATACCTGATGCCCTTACAGCACCGTTTTTAAAAAAACTTAATATAATGCAACATAGCAGCTGCTTTCGCTGTTGGCAATCTCAATCTCCTGAGCGGATGGGCGGCTACAGTATTCAGTGGATACGTTCTGCTCGTCAGCATCTTGGAAGGTTGACTGTGATGGCCCGCCTCCTGCATCTCCACTTCCTCCTCCTCAGGCTCTAAGTCGTCCCTGCTTAGCTGGCCTCCCATCTGCAAAGCAGTAATAGGCAGCAATAAGCATCTCCGCGCACACAATGCCATCTCCCATGATATCACCGTCTTTTTACTGACTTAACCTGGCCTTAGCCCAAAAAAACACCAGACCACCTCCCGAGTGGAACCTATCGCCCTGATTCTCAGCGCCTATGCTTGCGAGCGCCGCCTGGCGCACCCCGCTGCGTGCCGCGCTGGCACGGGGTGGCGGGAGCAATTCCATCTTCGGGAGAGCCTTCCGTCAAGGTCTGTACCAGACTAAGTGATATCAGAACGAAATCAGAATTGCAAACCTACATCTATGCTGAGACTGTTCGCAGTCTCTGGACATGTTGGACGCTGCTTTGATACGCACTTTTGATGTCCAGCCTCGGCATCAAAGGATATATGACTGTGCTGCCTTCTCAAGGCAAGCAACGGCAACCCCTACACCACAATCCTCGTGCTTGTCAAGCTTTCACCTCTGAAGCAATTCTCTCCCCACCTCTGAAGCAACGTCTTGGCCGACTGTGGCGCTCGCAGGGGCTGCGCGAAAGGGTGCAAGGAGAAGGCGAGGATCAAGCGGTGCAGTGAGAGGCCAATGAGAAAAAGTAAGCCGCCAAGTTGCCCGGCCATCCTGCGAGGTGGAGCAACACAACACACAACCACATATTGTATTTTTTATGCCCCAGATAGCGAAGCTATGGGGTTCTTACTTCAAATAACAATGAGTTGCCCGTGCGAGCTTTCGAGACAGGTTGCTGGTGCCGGTGCCGGTGCTGGTGCTGGGTGCCGGGCGCCGGTGCTGGTGCTGTGAGCTGGCTGTGCGTGGTGGAGACAGGTTGCTGGTGCTGGTGCCGGGTGCCGGTGCTGGTGCTGGCTGTGCACGTGGTGGAGACAGGTTGCTGGCGCTGGTGCTGGGTGCCGGTGCTGGGTGCCGGTGCTGGTGCTGTTAGCTGGCTGTGCACGTGGTGGAGACAGGTTGCTGGTGCTGGTGCTTGCCGGGTGCCGGTGCTGGTGCTGTGAGCTGGCTGTGCTGGTGCCGGTTGCTGGTGCTGGTGCTGTGAGCTGGCTGTGCGCGTTGCTGGTGCTGGTGGCGGGTGCCGGGTGGCGGTGCTGGTGCTGGCTGTGCGCGTGGTGGAGACAGGTTACCGGGTGTTGGTGCTGGTGCTGTGAGCCGGTGCTGGTGCTGTGAGCTGGCTGTGCACGTGGTGGAGACAGGTTGCTGGTGCTGGTGCTGGTGCTGGGTGCCGGTGTGGAGGTGCCGTAAGCTGGCCGTGCAGGCTGCGTAAATCTTATTCGAGCCAGTCCCATGTCAACAGGTCGTGGGATTCTGCCTAGCTATCTGGGTCTATGCTGGTGTAATTTATATAAAACACATCCAAAGATATATATATATATATGTTCACATCATTCATCATTCAACATCCACAGCAAGGAGGCTGTGGAATTTGCATTTGTCTCGGGCTTGGGCTTCCGGAGGTCTTCATGTAAAATAAACCAAGGTGCACAAGATGCTCGGGCGGCACTGAGGCCAAATCCCACCATGCTGCCTGAACCACTCCAGAATCCTGACCAAAATGGGAACAAATGTGCATGTCCTTCACACGCGGATTCGGCCTTGACTTGCACAATGTGAAGTGACACGCCTCCGATGCTCGCATGCCCATCTCTAGGAGCACCAGCATCGTACAAACCACACCTCGTGCCAATATGCGTCAAACAGAATAGGCACGAGCAAGCCACACAAAATCGCTGCCTTGGGTTAGAAATCCTGAAGCCTCCCGAGCCCCAGGCCAGTTAAGGTGGATGTGACATGGGCCAAGAAGAAGCCGAAGCAGTCAGACTCGAACATGTGGCCTTGTCAGCAACTTTTTGTGCTCAATCTGTCCTCCCAATAAAGCATCCTGTCGGCCATGTCCTCTTAAGTGCCATGACATACTGAATCGATGCCCACGGAAGTGTAGAACTTCCAGGTAATGTATATATTATATAAGTACGTAATTCTGGACGTGCTCTGGAAGGCACATGAACACATCAGGCAAATGCCAAGCGCTGCAGGGAGATCCCCAAACTATATTAATAAATGCACAACGTAGGATGCGAGCAAACCCGGGAGGGGAGGGCGGGGCAGGCAGGAGGTCATTGAGGCTTGCTTCCTTCTATTTTTGCACCACCCCCATGTCACATCACGTCAAGCTGGATAACCTTCCTTAACTCCTCCGCCTTTCAGGTCTGCGTTCCAACAACACAGGTTGCCTCCATCTCAGGCTTCTGTTGGCAACCAATATTGTTATTCACTCTGTGAAGGCTCTGCCAAGCGACTTGTGAAAACAGCGATGCTGCCAATCAAACCTGCGAAGCGGTCTCAAGGGTCACGGCATCTGAGTTCAACCGATCTCACACCTGTCTTTGTTGGACCCAAAACCGTGGCCGGTTGCATTCGAGTGGCCCATTCCTCCTCCTGCAAGGGGCAGCCACACAAAGCTTGAAGTTGCCTGCAGGGCCATTCAAATTTTGTAAGTGACACTGCATACATCGCAAACTGTTTTTTTTGATTGGTAAAGTCACCCAACTGAGGAGATGCATGTAACACCCGAGTGATGAGCAGGTTCCCGCGAGCCTCTGGGCAAAGTGGAGCAGTTGATGCCAAAGCAGTGGTGCAAAGCAACCAAGGCAAAGTGGCCACTGGGAGGCGGCAGCAATTGACTGGTGCACAGCCTTCAAAAACACAACGCACCAAATTAGAGCTGAGGTAGACTTAGGGAAAGGAACCCCTTGCAAAACCTACATGTTTCATAGAAAGTGTGATTCAGCGTTGCTGGCAGGAGTTGTTCAATCATCTCACCTCGAAATAGCACGAGTTCTACCAGTATTATTTAGTGTGTGCTGCTTGGGCATCTTCTATGAATGAAATCTACTCCACCAGCACTCAAGGTGCACATATCAAGCTCAGGTCAAGTAGGGCAGCACGTGCTACCTTCACCCATCGCTTCTCGAAGCGGCATGTTTTGTGCGTTCTCTGGTATCTATATAAATCGTGGGAAATGGCAGGGCCGCAGGGCCAACGAGCAAGTATGGCCAAGTATTGATGAACAAATCGTGATCGCCGCTAGGCACGTTACAATATCATATATATATATATAATCATTATAATAACTTTTCGCTATAGTAGTATGGATCAATCCAACGTTCTTGTCATTCGAACTTAATCCGCGTCCAACACCATTCAGGTGAACAAGATTCAACAAGGGTTCCCCACCCACGAGTACCTTCCAAGCAGCTTGCCACGACGCCCAGCAAAACCGCAAGGCCCAAGAGAACTGCTGCAGCTCCAGAGACGGTTATAACAGCAGCTGCTCCCGCAAACAGCAGTAGTGCCAGGCCTCGCCCAACGCTCTTGAAACACCAAAAACATAGAGAAAACATGAGAAAACATGAGAAGACAAAAACGGGAAACCGCTTCAAGCTTGAAGCTGGCTGCCTAAGTTAAAGTTCAGGCTGGCGAGCCAGCAGCCGGCACAATGTGGCACAAACAAGACTAGGCTTATCCTTGCAATTACGGTACGTGCTCGATGGGGTCGCGACGTTGAGCTTCTCTCCAGGCATGATGCTTTTGGCAAGAATGTTGTCAGTTCGTCTCCCAGTTCGTCTCCATGCTTTCGCTCCGGCCTTGCATCAGGCGCCAAGTTAAGGGCATCATCTCCAGCTTTAGCTCAAAGCACTCCTCTCGAGGACTGGCGTCCTCAGGCACAAAAAGAATGTATGTGTTTTTAAGGGGGGGGTAGGCCGCTAATGGGCTTGAGTAAGCACAAAGTAAGGGGTCACTACTAATTAGCTACTGGTATCTTGGACGCAGGCTAGGGCTCAGGCTCCTTCAAGGAATCTACCCGCCTTGAAGAAGCCTGAGCCTTAATGATTTGGTTCCTAGATTTTTGCGGAAACACACCAGTGTGCCCGTGTGGTGGTCATCTACATGTACTTGTATGCATATATATATATATTCACACCTACCCTATCTAACAGTTTTTAAAGATGAATGATGATGAATGTATACTGCATATAGATGCATCTATAATAGTCCAGCTTGTTAAACCACCTGGCGGCTGTGCTAAGCGATGTGATATTGGGGAATATTGGGGACATGTATATATGAATCACGAGCCCACATGAGCTTTTGTGCATGAATGCACTCTTGAAAGGATGACACAAAGTCCGACCGCGTATGCTGAAGCTTGCACTTGCTGACCAAAAGCCATTGACGCATGACGCGTGTTGAAGTCAACAAAGCGGTTTAGTAAAGCTGGCATTTTGTTGCTACAAACCATTGTGAGAGCCTGTCGGACAGCTTGTTGTGACAAACCAATATGGGCGAGCTGTTCCAGATCCCATTAGCAGCTGCTGCTGAAGCCAAGCTGAGCAGGCAGGGCACGATCTCTAACACAAGAAGGAGTATGCTGCATGCTCCAGCCTTATGAACGATATCACTGATTCATTGATGCATGAGGGAACTGGGCGAACGCAGCAATTGCATGTGGTGCCCAAGTGCACGCATGCGCTTTGTTGCAAAACCAAATGAGAGAGCCATGAATCAATGAAGGGGGCTAAGGCTGGGATCAAGGATGCAAATAGGTTTCAAAGACTTATATATATTTGAAACCTATATCATTCTTCTTCAGAGGTTGAAAAAGTATCGTGAAAGAGCGAATTGCACTGCAGCACTGCAGTTGACTTCTAGATTGGAATATGTTGCGAATTCATATTGTGCATGCAGCATGGACAAAAACCATTTGCATCCAAAATGCACGTCACGGAGGCCTATTGGTTCAAGTCTATTGTCACTCTATCAGTTCTATCTATATAGATATACACTATCACTATAAAGCTTCACACCTGCACCATTTCCCGATTTTTTGTGCTTCCGCCAATCCGGTGCTGTGCACACTGAAGCTAAGCCAAGCAAGGCTATTGCAGCTCGAGCGTCGCTGCATGAGGATGGCTCTGAATTAGCTGTACCTTGGTTGAAGGCTGAAGGACGGAATTTTCCTTCAAAACATAACTGATGTCCTGTGATCGAAATAGGTGAGACATCCACTTGGAATTGACTGCTGATGATCAGTGTCAGAGCATCCTCAAAAACAAAACTGAAAATGCGCCACCAACACCAGTGGAAATGCACTGCCAAGGAACGCCGGAGAGTAAGACGAGTGGGTGCTGCATAGCGCAGGCGCAGGGAAGAGTCAGCATCTCCCCACCTGACGAAGAATATAAGATCCGCGGGGGCTGGGTCGTTCCGGTTCAGTTTGGGGAAGACTCTCGGTGGTTGGCGCAAGTTGGGGCCAAGCTGCTGATTCCAGGCCAAGGCCACCAACGCAATGGCTTCTCCATCTTCCTTTCCGGCCGCAGAGACTGGCTGCATCACCAAAAGCTGACCATGCTGGCAAACCTTCAGGGCAGTGACGAACTCCCATGTCAAATCCAGCAATTATCGGCAAACCGGATATATTGTATCAAGGCCTAGGTCTTTTCAATTCTGGCGGCTTCATGAGCATTGTTTGAAGCTTGACTTCTCGCACGCCATGATTGGCTTAAAGCTAAAATTTAAAAGCGCAAGAACCTACTCAAATAGTTATACTTCAAATTACTTCAGTACTTCATACTCCCGGAGGAGTGTTGTGCGAACAAGAGTGGCTGTCAAGGAAGACTGGTTATATAAATCATGTTAAATCAACCAGGCCTGCCAGTACTTAGGTGCCAGAAGCGCATTGTCACCTGAAGCTTTGGAGTCTGGCCCCCCACAGTCTCCATCATCAAAACAAGGCAAAGACCGCGGCAAATGGCAGTTTCTGTTGATGGGTCGGGTGCAGTGCTTGCCGTGTGGCCGTGGCGGCCAGTTCGGCTGCAAGTCCAGTGGCACAATGGAGGCAACCAGGGCAATACCTTCACAGGCTGTGAGCAAGGTGAAACGAATCATTCTGGCTATGGGGTGAGAAATGTCTGAACACAACACGTGCGACGGGGTGTCGTGTCACATGGGGGTGTGAAAGGACGGCGCCTTTTCACAAAAAGCGAACGAGGCTCAGTGCGCACCTGAACGGGAAATGGCGGCGGACACATCAGCTCATGTGCATGCGGTTCCTTGACATGTCATGCTCAAACTTCACACTCATGACTCATGATATTCTGTTGAGCTTGATGTGTCTGCGGAACCGTCTCCCTCAACTGGATTCATGGCTTTTCAAGCCAGTGCATGAAAGTGGTGACCAGCTTGTCACTCAACTTTGTCAAGCTGTCTGCCCATTGGAGGCGGGTCGGAACCCAGTGAACGTCAGGCCTTTGCAGGTATTGCTGGATTGCTCTGATGACCACTATGGTCCTTTTGTCCTCCGCGCGAGGATTCTCGCTGACCAAGACGTCGTACAACGATCTGCAGTCTGTGACACCGATGATGCGAAGTGTCCGGGTCAGCTTGAACGAAGGGCAGCAGAAAATCATCTCGGACAGCAGGAATGAAAGGAAAGCGGCTCGATCAATTCCAGTGTCACATGCACTTGCTTCTGCCAAAAGGGTGCTCCTGCAAACTCGGCAGCTGCGGCTTGACTTCCAATCTATCAGCAATCCCGTCCCTGTGGTGTCGGTGATCTTGGGATCGGCGATGAGGACCAAGTTGCCATGCTGGCTAGCTGAGCCTTCAGCGTTGGCCCATGAGCTGTCAGAGAAGCTGACCAGCAAACTATGCTGGTGGACTGGAACTGGCCACATGTTGATGCCGTTGTTTGGTGAGGCATGGAGCAACTGTACTGCATCATACAGGCATTGCAAGTCCTTGTAGGTGGACTTTGTTCCGCGGCTGCACAACGAAACTGTTGATGCCACCTCAGGTCGACATTGACCTGCAAGCCACTGCAGACATCCTGCAACGGAGCGAAACTCCGGCGTGTCTTCCGGTTGGATCACCTGACCCAGTCGCTTCTTGCATGCGACATTGCCAACTTTCATGCCAGCGATGAACTTGGACTGGGTCAGGGCCAAGTAGCAAACCTCACCTTGGCGTTTCAGCTGACTTCTTTTCCTTTGAACACCAGGCTCTGTTGTTCCGTGAGGGCATCTTGACTTCCCCACTGGAAAAGTCGGGTGAGCTTGGACCTGTCCCAACGCTCATTGTGGGTGAGGAGGAAGTCGTCAACATATGCAACCAAAACTGCTGCCAACGACTCATGCTCATCTCCGGGCAGGCGCTCCCACAAATAAAACAAAATCTTGTCCAGCGAACGCTGGCGGAATCCGGCTTTTGTGGTGAGCTCCTTGACAACATGCAACGACCATGTCCTGGGGGCGCTTGCAAGGCCATAGATGTTTCCAACAATCTTGTAGAGCGGTGAACGAAATGTTCCTGCAAGCTTGGTTACCCCATCTTGAGGTGGAAGCATGTACAGCGGAAGACGACGAGGATCTGGCGTCCCCTGCAGGAATGCGGTTTTGATGTCACCACACCATAGCTGCCATTTGTCATGGCCATCAAGAAACATGTTGTTGTGGCCTGCGATGAAGATCGCATACAACGTCGAGATGACCCAAGGCGACGACCCGTGTCTTGGCCTTGAGCGGGCCTTGTCCCTTTGCCTTGTCTCTGTACGCGGCTCTTGACCGCAGAATCCTCTTCTTGAGGATTGGGTCTTTGAAGACCTGAGATGCCTCCTGGGTCGTGAGAGGGATCACGCTATTAAAGAGTTTTCCTTGCATTGGGGTTCCCAAAATGAATGGGGTTCCCAAACTCTCTCGCTCAGCTACCACCCAAACTCTCTCCCTCAGCTACCACTGACAGTGGGTTGATGGTGTGAAAAACATCATGCGCCGTCTCAATTGTTGAACTGGCCTGCCATGTTGGCGACATCATGAAGGAACCACGTTACTCTTACCTCCTCCCTGCCCTGGAAAGCCCACCTCAAATTGGTTTGGTAGCCCTTGTTTGTTGATGTTTTGCTGTGTGAACAGTTCTTAGTGGTGGTAAGAGCTGTGATGACTGGTCAACGCTTCAGGAAAGAGACTCGGAGAGACCTTTTTGGCGCAACAAAGTTTTGAAAGTCCAATCGCCAAACATCAGTTAAATCCTGATCCTGGGTGAGCCGATAGGAGGCACGCGACTAGTAAAAACAAAAACAGTACTTCACTAAGTCTTTTATGGACAGCAAAATGTATATAAATATGTTTGCTCTAACTTTCACTCTTCATTCATACCACACGTACATGAATGGCTTTAGTAGGGCCCTCACCCAGGACAGGCCTCAAAACTCAAGGCGTCAGGCATACCGAGTTTTCGGGCTTGAGTTGAGCTCACGCAATGCAGCGAACTCCCGGAAAATTATATCCGCAGTTCGGCTATTTGATCTCAGGTGGCAGCTTGCTGTTTCTGAAGGTCTCCAAATTGTTTGAAAAATTTCACTTCGATGGACTCCGCAAGCCACAAGCCAGATCCTGGGTTGTGGGCAGAGCAGTTGACAAATAAACATGTTTTCATTTAAATAGTATGAGGCTTTCGTACCCTGCCCATCGTCCAAAATCTAAAACGGCATTGGGCGTTGGACCAAACCTGTCAAATTAATTTCGTTTCTTCACCCTCGTCTCAATCAGAATCAGAAGCCAGAATCTGTGTGACCTCTTGGTTGACGAGGGCCAAAGAACAGCCAGCATGGCTGCCCAGCACGGCGAACTAACAGCAAACTTGACTTGACTTGTAAATGCTCGGTAAGCTGAGCCATGAGACAGTCCACTGACAACAAAGGCGACGCGTACAGACTGAAGGGCCCCTGGGCCCCAAAGGGATCGTGAACATTGACTCACACGGGGTGAATTTAACAGCATGAGGCAGCACCCTGACCAGAATCACCACCAGTTTGAGGGGACATCCAAGAACGCAATGCTGGTTTACAGTACGTAACCTGCGGGCCTGAAACTGCTCAGGCCAAGCTGCCCCACACCTCAACTCCACTACTGTTACTGTCCTTAACATGGCCGTCTATGAGCGCTTTGCTAAGCTTTTTGCGGCTTAAAGGCCTTGTAGGAGTATACTGAGTATACCTGTCACAGAGAACAGTCACTGCTCAACTCATCCAGCGCTGCACCTTTTTTGCGGGAGCATCCACAAGTGCCACAGTCACAGTGTCTGTCACACGATCAGTCCACATCCTTCGGGTCGTCTGTCTCCACCACTTCGTCGTCCTGCGCTGCTTCTTCCTCCCCACCTTCATTCGCAAGGTCCGCGTCTTCCTCAATCCCACCATCCTTCGCCGCCTTCGCATCATCGCCTGACCAAAGCAAAGACAATGGCAGTCGAGAGCATGGATAGCTTGGGTGGATACTGTGACTGGAAGAAGCAGCAAGGCAGGTCACGTCCCACTGTTCACTGTTACCCAATGCCAGTATCATGTTCATTGAGTTTCATGAAATGGGCCCAAACAGTCTTGGCTGTTTTGCTGCCTGCACCCTGGTCTGGGATCTGAGCCCTCAAAGAAGCCTCCCAGGATTTTGATTTGGCGTTGCAAGAGATTTGAATAATAACAGCAGCACGTAAGGCATAAGGTCAGCAGACTTGCGAGTCAGGGTTTGATGTGTAAAAAACATCGATAGTCCAAGTCTAAGTTTTGACCAGTCATCGTCAATCCAAAAGATTTGAGGACGCGGCAGCCAATTGGCGGCAGAAGTTAAAGCTGTCTCCACCCACGGCGTGAGTTCGGACAATCTCCTGATAGGGACATTCAGAGACGGTGACGGGGCGTCCGAAAGTTTTTAAGCGCAACTCTTTCTCACACATTTTTCTGAGTCGCCCACGATGGCTTCGCGGCACTTCTGTGGATCCAAACGCATGCCGCCAACCTAGTTTCACCAGTTTGTAAGATTGGGACGCAGAACCGAGCAGAAGCGCAACGCAAGATATTAGTTTAATCAAAGCGCAAGCCAATCCAATACAGACCTAGTGTAGGACACACAAATCACGAAACCTGCACGAAGAAACACGTTGACACACCAAGTACAGGCTAGGAGCGCAAATCTCACTCCCATCAACTTTGATGCAAAAGCGGCGTCCCCCATAGTTGTACACATTGGTGACATGGCTGCCGCCACCGCTACCACTGCCACCACCGCCACCACTCCCACCACCTACTAGGCACAAGACTTCGGGCAGAGTAATGATGGCGCACAATGAGCCCAAACAAGAATCAAGCTTTCCGGCCTGATGGGCGGCGAAGAGCAGATGGGCGCTTCATCACAGATGGAGCAGGCGCGCTGGAAGAGCCACCCCCTTCAGCAAGGCTATTTCCTCCCTCAGGCTCAACTGGTGCTGGTTCTTTTTTGGGAGTCACCTTTGCTTTCGTTTTTGGCAAAGACTTGGCCTTTGCCTTCGGTTCTTCTGCTTCTGCTGTTTCCGCCTTTTTCTTTGGTTCCGCCTTGGCCTTTGACTTTCCCGTTGGTTCCGACTTTTTCTTTGGTAATGACTTTGCCTTTCCCTTTGCTTCAGCCTTTGGTTTCTTGGCAGGCGCCTCACCTTCAGGCCGCTCCACCGCCGCGGGCCGCTTGCGAACCGGAGCGTCCTCCTCTCAGGCATCCGCGTTTCGAATGCATGTCGAGCTTTGAAGGCAACTTGACAACCGTTTCTGGTTACAGCGTTGATTAAAGCAATCTAGAAAAAGACATGGACTGATGTTCTCCTCTTCAGACCCACTCAAAGCAGTAACTGCTGGAAGAACTGCCATCCGCCACACAGCTAAACTCTGCCAGTCACACAAACGTCAGACACTTTCTTTGAGGGCACTAAAAATGCCGGCGCATTCAGCTTCAAAAGAGCAAACACTCGTACTAGTAACATGGATTGAAGGGGCCTTTAAGTGGCATTGCAATAGTATATAGTCATTATTGCGTGTCCATGGGTCTTGAATCCAAGCAGCGCATTCATTTTGAACTGCTGTGGTCTTTGGGAAAATGAACTGCCAGCAACTGGGGCTATGATTCCACGCTCACGCACTTGCCCCAGGCCCTACAGAATCGACAGGCCGGTTGACAGCTGGAGGGGGTGGAAACACGTCGAGTTGATAGTATTTGAATTATTTGAAGTGAATCCAACATGCTCAGAAAGGATCTTGAATGGCCTCCTCCCAATCACAAAACGCCTGACTGATTCACCATGAAGAATTTTCAAACCCAGAGGCTCACAGCTTGACCCAAGTCAAAGGAGGAATTTGGACCGACGCCGTGAGGTACACTTTTGGCTTGGTCGGCATGACCTTTGGCGTTGATCCTCCAGCTTGCACTTGGACCTGAGGCAACTCCGCTGGGCTGACTTTATGAAAAGTCCCCAATCTCAGTGGCATTACGGCAAAAGGTCTTGAGGGTCACGTCTATTGATAGCTACAGGTTCTTTGTAGTTTTTTCTTGCAAACCCCTGCCTCCCACACCAAACCCGCGTGAGAACAGGAGGACTGACGGGGCACCTTATCCATCGCACCCCCAAAAGCGCACCCCAAAGTTGAAGGCTTGTGGGCCGAGTGATCGAAACCAGAAGCCAATGAATTTGGCTTGAAGCAGTTCGTTGACATAGAGGGATCAGGCTTCACGTCATACCTCCACGGAACCAATGTAGGGCCAGATTTGTCCGTGCCAGCAGGAGCCTGAGACCGCGTTTGTGAATCAAAGGTTTGCGCAAAATATGCAGGTTTTGGACGCAGGTTGAGCCAAGGGGCAGGCTCCATTTTTTGCGTGCATTCATGGTCCCAAATGGCAAGGTCAGTGATCCCACGCTCCTGCCCAATCTTGCAAAGGAATTGACAGAATGGCATGGGCGCTTTTTCGAAGGCGACCAACGTCATGTCGCTCTCCAATCGCCAGGGGAGCGTGTGGGTTTCAGCAGGACCCGAACCTAGAACATTACATGGCAAGCAGAAACACGCTAGCCGCTATTCACGTTCTCGGCATCAAGCATGTTGTCCAACATCTTTTATCTGTAAAATGTGCAGAAAACGTGTTTCAAATTGAATGGCCCAGAAACTTTTCACAATCCTCATCTCAAAGGACCCCACATTGAAGCCGAAAAGTTCTCCGCAAGGAACATCCATCGCCTCCGAGTTCAAGTTCCCGAGGTAGATATCAAAAGACTTCGTGATCAGGATCGAAGGCCTGTTCGCCTTTCCGGGGCACAGCGCCAACCTCGGGAAAAAAAGTACCCCAAGGCACAAGAAGGAAGCTTTCAACCCCAACATCATAAAAGCACTGATTAACCCTGGGCCCTCCAGTACAAGCCACACGTCTACGCTCATCAATTGGACACGACGTCGCTGCACAACCGACTTACGTCAAAAGCCTAGCAACCGGTCCTCCTTGAACTCGCTGGACGGCGTTCTGGCAAGGTCAACCTCCCGAGACAGGTCCAACACACGCGTCCCAGTAAAGTCAGGCGAGCCGGCAGCCCTTGCGCTCACAACGGCGCTCTCCCCACCAGCGGAAGAAGGCCACAAGTCTTCCAACTCCTTCTTCATCCGCAGAATCTGCGCATGCTGGTCACTCCCGTCAGCAAATTTCCTGACCAAAGCATCTGGGAAGATTGGCCGGTTGTTGTGCCACAGGACCAGTGACAGGGAAGGTTTCTCCTTCTCCTCCTTGGGACGTTGTTTTGCTGGCGCGTGCGAGCTACCATCCCAATGGTTATATACCATCTCCTCCACTGCAGCAAGGTTATCCTTCTGCGAGTCCTTGATCAATCCCATGTAAGAGAGAAAAGGTGTGTGCCCGGCCAAGCGTCTCTCGCAAACAGCGCGGCCAAATTCCGCGTACCTTGCGGTCAGGGCTATATACTCCCCCAAACCTCAAACCTCCACAAAGAAACGCCAACTGATTTGAACAGACCACACGCACTGCAAGCCGGCCTGTTGGGGAGGATGTCGAAGACTATCACTTTGTCTTCGGGATCTCGCGTCAGCCCGTTCAGGTATGCATCGATGATGCCATTGTGGACTGCAAGTCCCTTCCTCAACACCACTGCGTGTAGGTTCTACTGCTTCAAACTCTGTCCCCCCAAAAAAACACGCACACACCTGAGCGCAAAAATTTCCTTAATTTCTCACCAAGCTAAGTGTCTGCTCGACGCGGGCAGTGGGGCCCGGCTTCACATCAGCGTCATATCCAATCAGGTCTGTGAACTTGATGAGGGTCAAAGGCCCAATCAAGGCAGGCGGCGACCAATGGAGGGACGCTCTCGTGCCAGATCCCGTGACTGCGATGCACGTTTGGATCCCACTTCTTCGATCAGAAGACCGTGCATCCTGTGGCTGCGCAAAGTTCACTGCAACCGTTTGCGTGACATCCAGGCCGGCGCCCATCAGGTGATCCTCAATGATCCTCCTGTGCTTGAGCAAGGCGCTGCTCGCGGTGTTCGAATGGGGCACTGGAAGCTGCACGTGACCGATGTTTGTCACACCCAGGCTCAATATACCGTTGCCAGCGTGCTCAAAGCATTCTGGACCACCATTGCATTTGCCGGAAACACAGTCGCGTCCAGCAGCGCCAAAACGTACCTTTAAACCCTAAATTAAAAGAAACGACTGTGGCCAATATAGAAAAGCCAAAGGTGAAAGAACATAAAAATAGCACCAGCACCAAAAAAGAATGGGCAAGGTACGCACGGCCTCCGCCTTCTGTCAATTTGCTGATCTGAGACGTCAGTGCTCTGACGGCAGAACTCATTGCGCTGTCAACAACAATGAACTTGCAGCTCGTCTCCAGCCAGTCTCGGGTGTAATCCTGCCCAGTCCTGAGGAACAAAATGGAAAAAGGCTGGTCAACCTCCACACCACCCACAAATACCAGACTGACCCCAGATAATAGCGCAACGCAAGATATCCTATATGGCTCATCCCTACTTGCCCCCGCATAGTAGGGTCAAACCTTGCGTGGTTTTTGAACTGCGAACCCAAACAAATCTGACACAAGTGTCTTCTGTCTCTGAGCCAAGTATTTGATGTCGAGGGCCGCCTCTTGCGCTTCCTTCTCCTTCGTAGGCACGCGCTCCTTCAGCACTCCCAAGTCCGCCTCAAACTTGAGTTGGAGCTGCTTCAAAGTGGCTGTGTTCACCTGGTCAGCCAATTCACGGTCACGCTCCTCAACCTCTCGCTTGCCGCGCTCCGCGATGTCCGTGCAAATGCTCCTGCGCTGTTTTGAATGGGCCACCAGTGTTTTACATGGGACAAGGTCTTTTTAACCAAGAAGGCTTTCAGCCAAAACAACCTTGCAAACTGCATCGCAAACCCCCTTTCCTCAGGAAGGCCACAGAATCCAAAGGCGCTGGTGGCGCCGTGGTAGAGATTGCATGCACGATGTCAGGATCGAGAAACCCCATCATGAATTGCTTTTGTAGATCGCTGGCAACATCATCATACTCTTTCGTTGGCACCTTCTCTCGCAGCAGTCCCATGAAATACAAGAAGCCTCCACAGCATGCGTGCAATTGATTGCTCTCACGCAAGCCCCAACTCTTGCACATGTTCGGTGCCAACTTGTCCCAGTCTTGGCACATGCGGCGCACAAGTAGCAAAGCCTGAGTTTCTGAAAAGGTCAGCCGCGCAAGGTGAGCAATAACTTATGGGCTGCGTGTTTGGTCCTTAAATATGGCCCAAAAATTCAAATCCCCAACTCTGCAAGTTGAGAAGCTCAAAGGATACAAAATGGGTCAAATAGCGTGGAACTATCACTCCAGTTTCAATGGTCTGAAATTGTTGGCGCCTACGTTACTTTGTAATTGGCAGCAGTATCGGCAGTGGCTATCGGCAGTGAACCCCAAAGCCCAAAGCTCAACACGGGAGGCGTGACACGGACGCATTCTATTTACTTTGACAACCAGCCAAATTGAACGGGTTACCAACAACACAGCATCAACAGCAGCAGCAGCAGCAACAAGAACAACAGCAGCAAAAGCCAGCTTAACGTCGTCAGGGAACAAGCTCATTGTCATCCTTGTTTGTGAGCTGGCTAGACCACACTTCGGCCCCAGGAATCGAACTGGCGCCCGATGAGTAGGCCAAATTGAACACGCCCTTCGCGACGGTTTCGTGGTGCAGGAAACCGCGCATCCCGCGCATACGAACGGCCTGTCGAAGCGAATCCACCACCGGCTTAGCCACATTCTTTTGCAGATTGACCACCGACATGCTTTCAAACTTTCCGATTTGGAAAGCGCGAGCTACGGAGGCTGCATTGTCCCACACCTCAATTCGCAGAACATACTCCAACTCGCAAAACAGGATCTCAACACAGTGAAGTAACAAACCAACAGTTTGAAGAAATTTGTTTCATTCCAATTCTGGGCCGCTGGTTCTTTCCCCCGACTTGGCCATGAAAGAAAAGCCCCCAAGTTGCTTGCGACCCATCCAAAACCTGGGTTTTGAGTTCTCGACAGAAGACTTGGAGGGGCCTTTTCATTGCCAAATGCTGACTAACACAACAAGGTAAGCTAGCGGCACTTATTATTCAAAACAAGTAAGCGCAGCTCAGGCACAGCAAGCGATTCTCCGGAAGATCCCGCGCGCTCCAGAACTTCCATCTGTCGCATCAGATTGAACACGTGAGGCGCTCGCCTCGTTGAGGTTGAGGACATGGTAATGCCTGCATCAAGGCCACATGTAGGCTACAAAGTGACTAGTGGCGGCTATTGCAAGTGAAATGAAGAAAACCCAACACCTAAGACAGAATGGAGAAAACCCGACTGCTAAGACCAATCGACTAACAGCCGGGTGCCTCTAGAGGCAAGGACCTGGTCCTGCACATGGTCATAGTGGGCATAGGTCGCGTGCACTGTCTTCATAGAGTTCTGACACACCAACAAACTGAGTCTCACAGTGGCCCTCACACTCAAGCAACCAAACAACGTTCGCTTTGCTACCTCGACCTCCAAGAGAGGTCAAGTCAAGACCACAAAAATAAATAGGGCCAACTGCAGTGTAGTTGGCCCTATTTCCTTTTGCAGTCTCTTGACCTCTCTTGGCTCTTGCCGACGCCGCTCGGAAAAACATGCTACCTCCGCACCTTGTAGGATTCAGAAAGTTCATCGAAATCCAGAGCCAAAGTGCGGATTGCTTCTGCAACGATCAAAGCCGTGATCGATCGCCTCCAGCCCTTGATATATGCAACGGAAAAAGGCGGAATTTCATCACCTTACACAGCGACCCAATTTCAATTTCTATCTTTGGGTGCACACAACACACCACCATAAATATACTAAATATCAAGAACGATGAGCGAACCCTTCAAAGACTGTGCTGCGCACTGGCCAAGGGTGGCAAAGATTTGCACGATGCCTCAAGGAATGCGCTATCTGGCTTAGTGATAGCCAGGCGCTCTACGCCAGGCAAAGCTGCATCTGTACGAAACCTAGGTTCCAAGCATCTTCAACTGAAAGTGTTCAGTCCAGCTGAGGTTCGGCAACACCTTTTGCTGAAAAAATTGCACATCGACTCAGCCATGAAACCCCTCCGTCAGGTAGAGCTCCGCCAGAGTATACAACTGTTCCGGTTCCTGAAGGGAGCTCAACCCGTGATCGGCTCGCCATGCAAGGTGGTACGGTCTCAGGGCGTGCACACCCTCGCGCAGCTCATCTGGTGATCTGTGCCTGCAGCTGCTGCGCTTGGCAGCTCAATGCACCCTTGAATTGCAATCGTCCACTTGGATTGGCTTGCATCAAAGACCCCCACAAGTCCGGTTCGACCTGCCTGAAATGCAGGTTTTGGAGGGGGAAAGCCGGACTTGTGGGGGTCTTTTTCTCACAGGCCAACTCAAGTGGAAAATTGGCACCCTTGAACACACAGTTCAACAGTACTGCACACTTTTACTTTTAAAAACCTCACTGACAGCTGGTATGTCTGGTAGGTGGGCCTTGGATCTGCAGGGAAGGTCGCATTCAGCCACTGCGCAAAGTCAAGCTTCCGCTCCTGGTCTTGAACACTGATCATCACAAGACCTTTTTCGAAGGGGGATCAAAGGACCGAAGTTTTCAATGGCACGCACAGCTCACATCTTCTCCTTCGTTGGATACTTGGTCTCCAAATATTTGTCTGGCCCTGTGCAGGGTGTCACATAATCACGAAGCCTTCAGCGGGGGGAAACTCGACAACACATGGGAACCGACACAACCGAAACTATTCAAGCCTGCTGTGTTCTAGAACCATGTATAGAACTTGAAATCAACCTAGCGACCAGTCAATCACCTTCTGAACATGGGCAAAACGTCCGTCAAGGTCAGGCTTCAGCACCTTCGGCTTGGCACCACCTCCACCGCCCGACTTTCGCTTTCCTCCCATGACGTCGCGTGAGCTCTACCCTGTCAAACTCACGCTCGGCCAGCTTGGTGCCAAAATTCCAACACATGTATAAAAACACAAAACGTGAACGGCGCTGTTCCCATGTGTCGCGCAGCACATTGCAACATTGTAAGCCTGCTGGTGTCGTGCACGCCTACTGTTTCTGCATCAAAGAAAACGGGAGGTTCACAGTTTTCACACGTCTATATCTCCAATCATTCATTGCCTTTGACAAATTTTGAAGGCAATCGCTGGCAACAACGATCTTGCTGGATTTCAGGCGCATCCCACTCACCTGGCCGGAAGAAGCGCGCATTGTCGAACTCTGCCCCTTGTCGTTTTAAAGAAACGTGCCAACAAACAAGTGAAAGCGGCACACCCCACACACAAACACAAAGTAAACAGCGTCATCTATTCTTGAATCCAATCTAGCACTCATAACGACTCTCCTGGCCCTTGGCAGTGCTTTGTTCAATCGCGCGCTCAAATCCATGGAGTTCCCAGCCAGCTAACAAGCACTACGTAAATTAGCCGGACAGCTTTGCCCACACTATGCGCCCCCGCTTGTACGGCAGCTTAATTGGCTCAGGGTAAAGAACGGCGTCTGTCAGGACCCATGCGTACGCTGCCTTCTTAGAGGCCGGAACAAATCTCAACAATTTTGACACCGAGTAGAGGCGATGCTTGCTGAGGTTGTGCCTGAGGCAAAGGAAATCTTGCGGGGCAGATAGGAAGGAACCACGGCGCTCCCCAACTTTGATGCAAGCAGTCAGGGTGGCCTCGCCTAGAATCATTGCTGCATGATTCGGTGAAGTGTTGGCAGTGCCTGCTATGCAGATTCGTCCCCGCTTCTTAGTAGACTGGCACCTAATTTCCCAAAACTTCTCATTCTTCAAAATTCGCTTGGCCCACTTGTAGCCAATGAGCAAGGCGGAACTTGGCGGCATGGCGACGCCACTCCAGCCCTTTGCGATAGCAACTTGTGAAAATGTTCCTTCAACCCTGAGCCTGGCTGCGCTGCTCCCACCATTCATTCTGACTTACAGCAGCAGCTCTTGTAACTTTAACTTTGCGCTGAAATTGAAGCTCCAACACCCACCCCCGCCTGCCAAAAGTATGGCCCCACAACGTGTACCTCTCAGTGCAGGATTACAACTTTCCATTCGGCTTGAGTCGTGAAAATCGAACTTGCGACGGTCATACTCAAGAAAGGCCTATTAGCAACCAAACAAGCATAAGTGACGGATCAGAGTATGATCCGTCACTAACTTCCCAAAGTTGTAAGCGTAAATCCTGTCACTAAGAGACTACGCTTTGGATTGGGGAGTTGGTGACGGATCCGAGGTCTGATCCGTCACTAACTCAACACCTGGCATGGTAGTGACAATTTTCAAGATTCAGGCCTGCCCACCCCCCCTCCCTGCCACAGGGCAGAAAGTGACAGATCAGAGGTCGGATCGGTCACTAACTCTAGTGCGATGATAGCTCATGGTTAGTGAAGAATTGCTTTCTGTTTTTTGAAAGTTAGAAATAGTAATGTCCACCCCGCACCCAAATTTTTTGAGTTTAGGGTTTAGGGTTTGGTAGCCAAGGGTGTTTCGTAGTGTTTTTACATGATTTCCAGCGGTACATTCTTTCTGGCTGCGATATTTCTGATTGGGGCGTCCCTTTGTTGGAGTCATATCCGGCCTTGGTCAGGCTGATGATGAGCACTTTTCGCGTCGCGGACCTGTGAGGGCAACTTGGCAAAGTCGGCTACAGGGCAGGCCTAGAAAAATATAGCCTTTTCTGAAACCCTTGAATACTGTGGCAAAGTGACATGCTATGTTTGCGTTTCTGAAACACTCCTGTTCGTTTCCAACGCTGCGCGTCAAGGTGTTTAATTGTTGCAGCAGCCTAATTTGGGCCCCTGACTCCTGGACACAAAGATGGGGTATTGGGAACATCCAAAACAATGTTAACAAATCATTTTCTCAGCTAACCACTCAACTGCAATCAAGAAATCGCTTCGCCCAAGTCTGCGGGCCGGTTCACCTTCGAAAATACTTGCCATTGGCCAGGTGAGTTAAAGTAGAAAATGCCAGACAGGCTTGCTGTGGCACAACAACATTCCCCAAACACGACATCCTGGCTTCATGGTTGGGATGTTTGACATCACACAACCACTGATGGAGAGGGGCAGTGCTCGTCTCGTTCCACCGTTTCTTTGCGAAAAAATCAAGCGGCAGCACCTCCTGTAGCAATCGGCCCTTCTGCAAAGTTTGTGCAATAAGATAGCTCTCAACACTGACGGCTTCGGCAGTTCCCCGACAACCTTGAAGAAAAGAGTTGGTTCGAAAGGCTAGTGTTCTTCCGAATGTTTCCAATAACTACGATAGTTTAGCTGCCGGCTTGTGGTCCCCACTTAAACCTGCTTCTGGGCGCGTCCTCCACGCTGGGTAGACGCTCTTTTCCACCATTGCCACTCAGGGCCAGAATGAACACTCGAAGACGCCCGGCCTGAGTAAGGGGCGGGCGCAAGGGTGGGGTAGCTACTTCTGCTGTTAGTTGACCATACAGGGTCCCGCTAGGTCACTGCGTCTGCCACAGACCTTGACAGTTGAATCAGCTCACCTTGAAGAATGCGTTTTTTGTCAGCTACTGTGTGGACCACGCGGTTTGCTTCATTGGGTTTGTCGAAACATTAACCTCAAGCTTCGGTGGTCTTCTGGCCAGGGGCATGTGCCACGATAAGCTTCATGAATGGGGGGCCCTACGTTTTTGTATCATGGCACTCGCCATTGGCAAAGCAGGCAAGTCAGTCACGCTCTTAGGACATGACTGGATGCCCGACGTTGGACATGCGGTTGGATGTCCAGTAGACATCCATGCCACGCTTTCCACACTCCTCCAGCCAAGCTGATTGGTTTCTGCTCGTTCTTTTAGTTCAACCAAATCCATGAAGCACATTGATCCGTGTCCGACATGGCAGCCACAGTGAACACAGTGAACACAGGATAACATATAATTCACATCTCCTACCGAAAACCTTGGCCTGCGGCGGCGCTAGTCCGGTAAACTAAAAACACAAACCACGGATAAGTCGTTGAGACGGTCAACTCCCATCCTCTAGAACGTAGTTGAAAAGCAGCCTGCACTGCTGTTGCTGGCTAAGGAGAGCTCCGACGTTCTCGAAAAGCATCATTCGCCTCAATGGTGAGGCGCAAAGCGGTTTTCTGTTGTCATGAATGTTCTGATGTCACAACGAAGGCATCCGGGTACAAACAATGAGAACCTCAGAGTCACACGCGCGGGGGAGCTTGTCGTACACATTGAACCCTTCCCGCACAAGGTTGGATCGAGGGTCTGATAGTCCTCGCTGTTTCCCTGCGTTGCTCACGCCCTAGGATCGGGCATCAAAAGTCAAGCTAGCTTTTGAATTTATACACATCCACTCAAGGGGTACAGCATTGCAAACTCAATATTTCAGCTACAAGAAGCATGACAGCTTAGGCTTCGGCTTGGCACGGGAAGCCAAGCGTAACTGCTTCTGCTGTCGCAGCAGCCCCACTGGGGAAGTAACCCCTGACATCCCGCACAATGGGGCTTTTTGGCAACGCCCCATCTAACATTCGAGCTTCCAGTACACTGACACAGTAAGGGTCACACTCCACCTCAATCAACATGGCCACGATGAGAAAATATCTGACCCCAAATCAAAGTGTTGCGTTCTTGAGAAAACAGCTGTGCCCCTGGCGAACGTCACTGGGTGGAAGAACCTCAGCCCAGCGGAGCTGCTACTTAAAGCTGAACACAAATCATGCCCAACATCCAGCTCCACGTAGCACGATTTTTTGAGTCACTGTTTACGCAATTTGTTCGGAGGCTGCATTTCTGCCAAGCAGGATTCTTTGTCCTCAGGGCGGCGTGGGGCTCAACGAACACATTGCGAACCCGTGGTTTTCATTGTGTGTCTTTCTGAAAATTGACTGACTGTCGTGCTTGGGTTCGATGATTTTTTGGGCAAGGCGCAGACGGAGTTTGACTGTCCTGACCTGACACGTGATTTCGAAGCCCATCAGGCTGAATCTTCACCCACTGCTTCCAGTCAGCCTCCCACATCCACCTTAATGGGCCCCGGTTTTGAGATGGAACGAATGTCAAAAACCAACGACCAAAGATGAACGCATTTCTCCCCAAGCTACTCGTCACCTTTCCATCGGCACCACACAGGCACGCCACGAGGAATCCTTACGAGTTGGCGTATTCGTCCACTGATTGAAACACGGCTAAACAACAGGCTTCGGATTTGAAGCTGTGTCAGTCTCACGGGAACTTGCAATCTAAATTTCAACATGCGTCAAAGAGTCTTGATTTGGTTTATTCCCACAGTTCGGACAGTGACAGCATCACCCATCGAATCCATGGGGCACACGCTCACATCCCACAAGGCCAGAAAAGGGCTGAGCCAAACGGACATCCAAAAACTGCAGCTCAGCAACGCGCACTCTTCAAGAACCCGACCCTTGTGCATCACATGAGGCCCGTACGCGCTTAGGCCGGTCTCGAAGCCACCCACCCCGCTAAAAAGCGAGACGGCGCGGATCTTCCTGTCATCCTGTCACGCTACTAGACTCTGCTGGTTCGTGACCATCCCAACATACAGGCAACATGGACTTCAGGTTTGGAAGCACGCCCCAATGTGAAACCACATGAAACATTTCAGCATACCCCGCTCCGACACACCGATGCCCTCGAACAGGTCGGGCACTGCCCCTTGACGCACAGAGCCAGGAGAATCACTGGTCCACCCAAGCGGCAAGCCTGAAGTTAAATTGAAATGACCAAATTGCAAGTGGAAACCTTGATCTCAAGTGTCACTCACTGAGATTGGTTCACTCCGGCCTTGAAACCATTCAGCCATGTTGATGGACACGTAATGTCCGGCAGTGGCGCCACGCTTTGCCATTTCTTCTCGGTATTTCACCCCAAAGGCAACTTGGTTCGCTAAATCCTAAGTGGTACGCACAGGGATGTTTCAAAACTAGTTGTAGATAAAGCCTTGATGTGTTCTAGGTTTCAGACTCCAATTCCGCGTTGACTTACTTTTGACTTGGCCACCGAAGTTGTGGCCGAGAAGCATCCTGAGGTCGGTCATCCGAAAAAAGAGAACAGCGTTACCTGGCAGCACTTTGATGCACTGAGCCTGGAACTGATTGTTGACCATGCTTTCAGCCACTTGGAACCGCTAAATATGGTAGCCCCATTAGGTTTCTTGCCAGGCCTGCTGCGGGATACCTTATTAAGAAAACACTGTGGAAGAACATCATCTTAGAATTGATTACTCAGTACTCTGGGGAATCTGAGCCAAGGGCAACCTTCCAAGACAGTTGCGGGGCCTTTTGCAACGGGACAGCGGCTGCGTGGAGTCCACCAAGGCAGCTGATTTTGCCGTGAGGTGGCAGCTGGCGCAAGCCAGAAATCGCGGAAACACAAGTTCAAGAAAACAATTCAGTTGGTAAGTAGCTCAACAGGCAGCCTTGAGATTTCTCTTCACAATTGTCTTGATGGCGGTCTTCTTCTTAAACTTGGTGCGAACCTCTCGTTGTGTGTGGGAGGAGCTAGCAAAAAAAGGAGCCATCTAAAGATCGTTCGCAATTCTGAGCCCTTGAATGTGCCTTTTTCATTGCTTTCATGGTAAGCCGCGCGGGTGGCTTCTTGACGGGGTTGACTTCACAGCCATCCTCATCAGACCTGAAAGACAGAGTCACACACCTCCTTTTCTTGCAAGATTGCATGGTTTCACACACGCGCAGTTTCACAAGTCAACCATCAAGCGCTTGAGGCCTGGACAGGTCTGTGACCGGAGGCAGGCAAGACATCACGGAGCAAGGCTCTGAACACAACCCACCGAGCGCTGACAGCACTCAACTGCGGCTTCAAGCACGTGTTGCGGTTCTCACGCTGGTTGAAACAAGCAACGCTTCAGTCAGTCAAGAAGAAAAAGGACAGGGGCTTGTGGGTCCAAGCAGAAAGGGAGAAGAGCTCGGGTCAAAGAACCCTACACACGCAAAAGACTGTCAGTTTTTTTGTTAGGTAAGTGGTTGCAAAGGACATGATTTGAGATGCACACCAATGTTATAGTGTCACAGAAACCTTCCACAACAACTGGCCTGCGCCACATGTCCTGCCAAGTACTCCAGGGCGCAGCCTTGGCAGCACATGTGACAGACGCTGCGATGTGGACCGGACCTGCACCTCACACCTTTCCAATCTTGCACAGCTGTATACGTGGGCCGTGGGCCAACATTAATCTTAATACACAAACTACAACCCAATCACCCATGACTTAGTTCTTCAGTAGCGCCGATTTTTCGGACAGACTTTGACATGAAAAAGGCTCCCCCCCAACTCCCTTGTGACCTTTCAAAACCTGACTATTACTATTTGGGTGGGTCCGTTTTTCATTGCCAAAACTGGAGTGAAAATTGACATACAGTAGTCCTCATGGGGCGTTGCGCGTTGCCACAACCAAGGGGCATATTTCCAAAACTAAACGGCCACGGTATGTCAACCTGGACACGCCTAACACTATTCCATCCGAGGAACCATTCTCGCTACCATCATCGCGCCTTGCGCAACGCAATGAACAAAAACACGCTTCAAAACATCCGGCGTCGAGTGTATTCTGACGCCACGACATATCACGACATCCATAGGGTAAGCCGGCGCTCACAATTTTGACCTTCCCTGTGCACAAAGTATACTACGTGACCTATTCAGGACCTATTCCTGAACCTGAGGCCTGTCAGGCCTCATCTGCTAAAATGCTGTCGAAGTTCAGCCCGCTCACGCCCAACAATCTCTGCCGTCTTCAATCCGCAGCTTGCACCCCAAGGCCCTCTGCAATCTCACGCCCAACGCCCCAACTTCATCCCACCCAATGGTGGCGCCAATGCGGAAACAGTACTCTGAGAGGGTGTCCACATGCTTGTACACCTTGAAGGCTTGCCATGACTCCAAACCCTGCCAATACCCCGCAACCTCTTGTTCGATGGCCTTTCCTCGCTCCGTGGCTTCCACCGGGATGTTTGGCGACTGCGCCACTCCTATTGGAGGCAAGCTTTCTGCACCTTTCTCCACCACAGCTTGGGCGAATGTTTTGAGAGCCTCGAGATCTGCTTTGAAAAACCCCAGAGACGGGACACACATGTCTTCTTCCAAGGACTTAATCTCTTCAATGGCCATTTCCAAGACAAGCCTCATCTCTGCTGCCAACGAGACGTGGCTTCGCTCATTCTCATACGACGCCAGCTTTTGCTGGAAAAGCGCAGCTGGAAGCAGCGCGCTTCCGGTGACCGGCAAATTGGAAGACATCATCAAAGATTCGGGAGGTGCAGGCCACTACCAAAATATAGGTTTTGAGCAAAAAAGTTTCCGTACACATCAAGAAGTCATGAACAGCCTACATGAAACACGGTAGCCCCTAACCTGAAGGAAGCACAATCATAACGGAGAGTACGCATCCTCTCGCCCAATCACCCTGAACTTGCCTTCTGAGTTGAAGTTGGCGCACCGCCGCCGTAGTCTTGAACTGATGGCGGAAACCTCAAACAAAAAACAATGAACCATATTGGTTGGACTGCGCGGCAAGAAAATATCGGCGGTGGGGGAAAAAACAAAACTTCAAGTTGCTCTGACTCTGACTCTGTGTGCGCTAACTGACAGCAAACGTATAGCCTCTCTAGTTAAGGCTTCCAACAAGCGCATGCCTTGCAATTTCTTTGGGTCATGACTTGCGTCTGTCCCGCACTCGAGCTCAGCCCCCGACCAAAGTGCGTCTCAACCAAAGTGCGTCAGTAACCGGCGCCGGCCAGCTCAAAAAAAGGAATTTGCAGCTTGCTGCAGAAAACGTGTGAACACGCTAAATTCTAACTTGTTGCTTTTGCGTACTTCGAAAACCCTAAAACCTAGCATCACTGCAAGCTCCACAAAGCGGGTGAAAAATCCGGATAGCGCAGGAACTAGACATGGTTCTGGTCACACAGGTAAAGGAATAAAGTAACAAGTTTTCTGATAACAACATCATCTACCCTGCGCTGTCCCTTGCCCTTCTTGGGTCTTTACGCTTCATCTTCTTGAAAACATCTCTACCAATCTTGATCGCCTCATCCCAGGGCACTCCGCCCGCCCAAGTCCGGGCAGCAATGTCAAGCATTCTGCGGTCCTCTGCCTGCTGCATGTACACAGCCAGAGCCTTGCGGTTCTGGGCCACGCGCTGGATCCTGGAGACGAGCAGGAAGTTTTCCCATCGATCGCGCGCCACTTTTCAAGCTAACCTAACGCAAATACAACACGGCTCTTCGGACAAAAAGAAAATTCGCACTGTTCGCCGTGACACGTCAACAAGTTGGACGACGACTCAAAGTTGTCAGCCAGTGGAGCTTTGTCAGAACTGGGCTCCGCCCGTCTCGAAGCTGACGCTGCGCACCTGAAACGCACGACGCAAAAATAGCGGCGGGGACAACTTAAAGGGGAATTGAATTATTGCCCTGCTGTAGATTGGGACGCCCCTGCTGTAGATTGGGGTGTCGACAAGGACAAAAATTCAATGCCGGCTCAGCTTGGGCGCGCTCGCACATCTAGGAGTGGCTCTAAATCCAACACCCCGTTCACCCAGTTCTCCAAATGGTCTGCAGCCCTATTGAGCTGGAAGATTGGGCTGCGCAAGGCTGGCAAATGGGACAGGATGTTATCCCGCACATCGGCGCCAATTGGTCTCTTTGCGGCGATGGCTGACAGGGGCGGCGTTGAGACACAAAACCCAGCACACATGCTCTGCCTCAGGCCTCTGACAATTAGTTTGGCTTTGCTGTCTGTCAAATTTGTAGACCTGTGGTTTGCAGTCAGGCCTTTAAGCTTTGTAAAAAAACACAAGCCTGCTGGCACACCTGAAGGAAGCAGTTCGGCGCCCAACAGCGCAGGGTAGTACAACATGGCCTTTGCGAAAGCCTGGTCCGACATCCACCTTTTTGTCCTCAGCATTGACAGTAGCGTGCGAGCACCTACTTGCCTATTACCTAGCGTCAACCTGGAACACGCTTCAAAAAGTCGAAAGCATTTAGAGATGCGTGAGATTTCATTCTATTTTCGACTTGTATCAAAGTGACCTCAGAATCACGTCGTCCGCTCCCATTTGGCCCAACTTCAGCTTGAAGTGCTTGTCCTCAATCTCATTCGGCTGCAAACCTGGGACGTTGTCAATCGTTCATGGATTCACCAAAACCTTACCACCCAATCTCCAAAGCTTGACATTGAAAATATCTGCTGAGTCTGAATCAACATCTCAGTGACCGCAATTCGACCTTCTTTGAAATCTGAAGACATGAGGGGCGCCGCTACCTCCGATGCCTTTGAGGTGCACTGGCACAGCAGCTTGCAGGAAGGGTTTCCTTGAAACAAAGGGCGTCAAGATGTGTCTCAAGTCTTGAAAAAAACATATAAACACAGCTGGTGGGAATCAATGAAAATTAAATACGGTGCAAAAGGGATTGAAGCCCAAATCAGCCGACCAATCCCTGGTTTGGTCCATCTTGAAAGCCCATCGGTGGGCTGCAGGCTCAAAAGGAAAGTCAGACTGTTGGAGGAAAGCTTGGATAACGTGCACGAAGTCGATGGGTGTTTGAGCACTGTGGGAAATCATGAAGGAAGCGAGTCGACCAAATGTTTGGTCTATGTCCTCATGACTGTGACCTGTGCGTAGTGAGGACAATGTGGCCTCCCGAATGATTCCTGATGTGGGGAGGCGCGCGCACGGACAGGCCGTTGACAGTGTAGTCTACTAGGCCACTAGGCACCCAAGATACTATGAAAAACTTTGTTTAAATCCAAGAATCCCCGGCTCACTAGCGAAGTTAGGAAGGCCATGACGATCCCGTTCTTACATTCTCGAGGGGTATTATCACATTGGAGTGTGAAGCTTACTTCAGAAAGCACCACCCCTTGCTGAGCTAACTTTGTCAGGATGTGGGCGATAAGCTCACAGTGAGTTGTGCTGTCCTTGGGCAAGTCTGGCTCTGTCACTGCGAATGCTACCATGTAGCCGTGGACCAGGCACCCCACCACATGGGCACGAGGCCTCATCAGCCTCTGGAACTCTTTGCCTGAGACAGTGAGCGCTAGAAGTGGGCGGCTGTCAAGCAGCAAACGAAAACAATATGAAATGAGTCGGGGAACAATAACAAAACAAAAAGCCCCGTCATTATCACTAGGCGACTCTTCAACCCCAAATGTCGGGGGTATGCAAACTTAGCCTGATCCATGCCGTCCACGATGGCAAGAATTGTCTTGCCATCGTGGGCACGGCTCACCCCCCTTTGTTCCCAATAACATAGCCGGTCCATGTACTGGTGGTGGAGGTGGCTGTGGTACGCAGCAAGCTGTTGCCGTCTAGCGTGCAAATGGTCTCCCAGATGTCGTATCCAGAGCTTCATCTTGACGCACACCGCGCACTCAGGGTGGCTCCGGCTAGGTCTTATTCGCAAGAATGGGAAGTCAGCCAACCAAACCTGGCGTGGGGGTTGTACCAACATTATACTTCAATGATTCAATGATGAACAAACTTAAAGTACACCCTCACCAAAAATCATTCTTTAAAAGAAATGAATGCAACCAAAGTTCCCGCCAAAAAAGACTGAAACTTGCAGGTTTCGTCGTGGAATTCTGTAGCCCAAGTCTGTATTGCTCCCACATGTCTTTCATTTGCCCTGGTGGTAAATAGCGGGTCTCCTGCCCACCAACCCCCGGCTTCCGTGCCACATTCAGCTCCACGCAGCCACGCATTCTCCGCTCTTTGGATCGTTTTGCCTGGCTCTCGTTGGCGCTCTCAGCGCGCACTTGAATCAAGTCCCCATAGGCATCCTCATCGTCTGAACCCTGATTCACAGCCACCAGTTCTACATCGGCTTTGGCGCTCTCAACATCATCTCGAAAGTCTGGTAACGTTTCCGCTACGCTGTTGTATAGGTGGCCAAGGAAGCTAACCACACTCGAACGCTGCGATTGGTCTACCTTGGAATGCGGTTTCTTCAAATACCGCAAATCAGCAGGAGCGGAAGTCTTCCCTTGCTGTACGGCTTGTTTCATTCGGGAAAGCCTCCGTGATCCTGGGGACAAATGACCGTTGGTGGAAAGTG
>CAXAMN010003291.1:289934-302844 GCA_963970005.1 Durusdinium trenchii
ATGATACCAACTGCTGTCATTTCAAACCACCCCAAGAGTAGTATGTAAAAAGTCTAGACTCTAGACACGGCTCCAATCCCGTGGAAAAGCTTCCAAGTCTTGAGGCACAGATCTGTGCCTAGCAGGTTCCAGGGCTCCCCTTGCTTCTCTGCTCGAGCCCGCAAAGTTTCAAACACCTGGGCCCAACGGTGGCGGCAGAAAAGGAAACCGAACCAATCACCACCCGCACCAAAAACCAAGAGACTCAGAGTCAAAAGCAAAACACGTTACCCTAAACCTCTAGCAAGCGTCAACCTTGTCTTGGTCGAGTTTGTGCAGTTCAGCCCAATGCTTTCGAAATTCAACTAATTTCTGGAACTGTTCTTCCGGGCCAAACTTCTGAAAACAGTTCTGCTTGGCACACTTGCATTGCCTACCCAACAACACACGCAAAGCGATCTGATCGTCTGAAGCTGGTCGCGACAGCTTCCGCTTCACCGGCTGCCGGGCGTGCTGAGAAGATGCTGCATCTGCTGACTCCTCAGACCCTTCAGCTGCAGCCACAGAGCTTTCACTCCCACTCAACGCCGCCACTGGAGGCAGAAGCATGGGCGCGCGCCCACAACTGCTCAATATAAACACCAACAACACAACAAAATGGTTAAAGTTATGATTTTTTTTCGCTACGTCATGGTCTATAGGGTATCTGAATCAGATTGGTGTCATGACAACCTGAAAACAACAACACGTCAACCTAATGTTTCTGAGCCTGGGGTGACCGGCGAACCAACACCATATGGAACCTTGCAACCGACACTTACGAAGAAAGGAAGTGCAACCACTCCTTAGACGACATGAAGCGGCGTCAAAAGTTAATACCCGCCCGTCGTCCACAACAGCCCCGGTCCGAGACGCTGACAGGTTTTATCCACACACCACAAAAGAGATGTGTTTTTTACTTGGGGGTCTGAAGGTGTCAGTGAGTTGGGTGGTTCAGGCAAAATCAATAACCAGTAATCTTACTGGCGACGCCACAGTCAAGTGTGAGACACCCAATCCCTGGCCAGCTCAAGAATTAAGACGGCGCATGATGTTTTTTAACGCCATCAACCCACTGTGGGCGGTAGCTGAGGGAGAGAGTTTGGGCGGTAGCTGAGCGAGAGAGTTTGGGAACCCCATTCATTTTGGGAACCCCAATGCAAGGAAAACTCTTTTATTGAACTGTTGCCAGGAGGTCTCTTCGGCGTTTGCCGAGTCGACATACTTGTCGATGTCTTCTTGGTTCATCTCCAGTATGGCTTGCCAAGGTACTTCCTTGTCCAGGGCCTTTTGTTCCTGGCGTGTCAGGGTCTTGGTGGTGCCCTGGTGTCCAGCCGTCATGTCATCGGCTGAGGCTTCAGAGTCGCTAGACTCACCGGTGCCAGTGTAGCCTGGGACTGCCCGGTATGCCTGAAAGGCATAGTGGCAAGCATATGGCATCTTCACATGTTCACTGCCATCCTGGTAGTGGTCTCTGAACTGGACGCCGTCTGGAGTTGTTTCCAGTGAGGAGAGATGTGCTGCATAAGGTTCATGCCATAGCTCTGTGATCAGGTTTGTGCGCTCTGGGAGAATTGTGCACCATCTTGATCGCTGTCGCACGGAGCGTCCCATACGACCTTGCCGTGAGGGTGAGTGAGAACCCTCCTGTGCTGGATGGATCCTTTGGGCGGACCCGCAAAATGGGTGGTCTGGAGGCAATGTGATGCTGTGTCAAGTCTGGCCCAAACGTGAAGGCCAGTGCCTGTGGTGTTTGCTGCCTTTGCTATGTTCTGGTATCCATGAAGGATGTAGGTGTTGTTGCCAATCCGCTGCTGCCGAATGTGTTTTGTAAGCAGCGCTGCGAAGTCTGCTGATGCTCGTGGTGCTTGCTCTGGTATCGGCTGCTCCGTCTCGGTGCTGCTCCTCTTTGTTGCGAGCTCCATCTGGTCGCTGCCGACAACTGCTTGGTGTTCTATCACTCGTTCCATGAGTGATCTGTATGTTGCATTGCGGCGCTCAATGAGGCCTATCTTGTTGTGTGCTTCTGCCGGAACGTAGTCCATGTAGACACCGGCTTCATCCATATAGCTGCTTCAAAGGCGGCTCGGAACGAGCCATCTGGACCTGTTCTGATCCGGAGTGGAAAGCCAAATGCCCTGGCCCAACCTAAGGTGAAGCAGCGGGTGAGCGGTTCTGGAGGAGGAAGCCCAAGTGGAGGTGAGTGACTTCACAAATGACTTCAAGGATCATATGGTTTGCTCCTGTCAGGTCTCTGACGTAGAAGATGTCCATCTGGACTCTGTCGGCAAATTGGGAAGCTCCATCATCGGCCATCACGCCACTTGGAGCAGGCCTGGATGGCCCTTTGGTGCGATTGCATGTATCGCACGACATCGACTCAACGGCTGTGTGGATCCGCTGGTCGGAAATGCCGTTCATAGCAAGCAGTCGTTTGAGTTCTGCTGGTCTGGGATGTGCAAGGTTCTTGTGCATCCGACGGAGGCTGTTCTTGATCTCCGCACTGATCTTGAGAGTATCAGGGAAGGTGATGTCCTCCGAGGGATTTGGCATAATGCTTCTTGGGTTGTCATCTGGCCGGTCTGATGCCTGTGTCGTGGCTGTGTCGTCCTGGTCTGGTCGGAGGCGTTTGGCCTCTGGAGGATGTGATGCGTGTGGTTCTGCCTGCCGGGCTTGTCCAAACATGAAAACGCCAACGTCCACTGGCTTCTTGAACCGTGCCTTTGGGTGACGTAGTTCTTGAAGATCTTCTTCAATGACATCTACCTGGCCGTCGGTGTATCTGAGCACGGCTGCCCTGTGGGTGTGAGGCACGTGCCAGGGAAACCGCCAGGTGATTGGTTGTGCTGCAATCTGAACCCTCTCCATGCGCTTCCATTGAGAAAGCTCCAAGGCCTTGAGGAAGAGGGGATCTGAAATAGGCAGCGTGAAGGACTTGTATCGAGTGACTTGGAAGGTGCTGTCAGCCATCTGGAGTGCTTCTGCCCATTGGTCAACTGCTGTGATCATGAACGTGGTGAAAAAGGTACGGGGCTGGTGCTGTCGATCTGGATGTCGGTGGTGTACCTCATCTCGCACGCCCCTGAGGATCTCGGCGACCATCTCTGGTGGGTAGCGCTGTGACAAGGTGGTTTCCTTGCCTTGGAGTGGCACACATTGCTTCTGCTGGTCTGGTGTGAGCTTGCGGCTCAGACGTGCCAGTACATGAGGGCAGTTGCCCATGAACCTGTGCCCCTTCCTGATCATGTTGCCCTTCGAGTCCTGGGCTCCATCTGATCCGGCATGACAGGTTGTGGTGGTCACGCCGGGAAGGTTAAGCAGGCTGGTCATGACGGGCTCGAACCAGATCCGGCTGGTAGTGGGATTTTCCAGCAGGAACATGCGTCCTTCATCCACTTGCTTGCGGCACCCACCATTGGCAGACCTTCTTCAACAGTCTGCGTGCCTTGGCTCGACGCATGAGCAAAAGAATCTTCCTCCTGACATAGTTGGTGTTGTCCTGAAGGATGCACCAGTCGCGGCAATCGATGCCCTGAATGAGGATCAAGGGCTTGAGTTGATCCAGTTGCCACTCGACTTCTTGCTGGTGGGCGGTCTTCTGAAGGTCCCATCCGGTTGCATAGTCGATGGGCGCTGCCGCACTAAGGCCAAATTGGCCGCTTCTTCTGGAGATGTTGGCTTGTCCTGCTGAATGTCTCCAGGATGTCAACCTTGGACCGTGTGTCCCGTGACTTCTTGAAGTGCTCGAGCAGGTGATCATCATCCTTGGATTGGCTCACCAGGTCATATTCTATCTTGTGGACACGGTGCAGCTCTCTCAGCTTGCCTCGAAGAGCCCTTCGAGCGGCTGATGACAGAAGGCCTGTGGACTGGTTGTTCGAATTCTGGATGGTGAAGACCGTCCGGCCAGTCCATGGCATCTTGAGCTGAGTCTCCTGGTGGCTCCTCCAATCATATTGGACGGTTTCAAATGTCCCGTCTTCATACTGTACCTCTGCTCGGCATTCTGACCATAGAAGGTGTTTTGGAATCGGGCAGTCTTGGTGATGAAGGTTGTACAGCAACAATCGAGGCATGTTGTGATGCCTCGTGAGCTTGTTCTTGCCCTTTTCCCAATAGTCATGGTCACTGTCCATCATGCCCTCCAGTCCCAGCTCTCCAGATCGGAGTGGTACTGATCCGGATTGTCTGAGGTCGGCTCCCTTTCCTCGTAGCATTCCATGATGTTCTCGAACTCCTCTCGAGTGTACCCCGATCCCTGGTAGTCGTTCATCGTCAGGTCGTGCATCATGGGTCTCATGGAGCCTGAGCTGGTGGTTGATCTGGTGTCGGAGGGCCGACGTGGTGCTGGCTTGCTCTTGCTCTTGGCTGCTTTGGACTTGCTCTTGGCTGCCGTGGTCCTGTGAACCAGTTCTGACGGAGAGAGGATTGTGTCCTGTGAGGGTAAGGGCAGTGCAGACGAGCTTGAAGATGTTGGTGAGTGTACCGCCCAAGCTCCGAGCTCTTGGTTCCACTTGAACCTGTTGATCGCATCTCTTGCACTTGGCGAAGCGGCCGTGGAGGTTGCCGTATCGCTGGAACTCGGGGTGAGTGCAATGCCTCTGTGACACCATGGTCCTCTGCATCTGTGCACGATGCTTCTCCTGCAGCTCGAGCAATCCCATGCTGCTGAGCCATGTCCTTGGACGGATTCCGAGGCGCACCAGCTTGCGCATGGACTTGATGACTTTGAACTCCAACAGGAACAGGCGGAGGAGAAAGGTCCTCCAATGTTCCAGCCATGTGGGTGGCTGTCTCGTCGACGGACTGGCCCGCATAGATGAAAGCCGTGGTGGAAACACCGTCTGAAACAGCCAAAGCTTCGGGATGCACGACGAGTTCGGGGGAAGGTTCATGCCCAAAACGATCATCTTGCAAATCACTCCAACAAGACATGTGCGAGACTCTCGGAGGGAATGCCGTGATGCATGCAACCAAATGTCCGTGCTTGCGTTTCAATGGAACACTAATGCCAACAACTGCAAAATGCAAAATGCCTTGATGCATGTCAATGACACAGCCCAACTGTTCCATGAGGATGCGACTAGCCAAAAACGGAATGTTGACATCCAAAACGCTTGCGCCCAAAACAATGCCCTGAGTCTCCTGACTGATGAAGGCAGCTGGAAAGTAGCAGCGGGTTGCTGCTTGCTGGCATGCACCTGCACCGAACTGGAATCGATCGTCGCATGGTACTTGGTGACATTGCAACCCATGGTTTCCCAACAACTTCATATGTGTACCCATCCACCGGCTCCCAGCACATGACCGTTGACACGCCGTGTCCAACACCATGTAGCCAGCTAGGTCAATGGTCTCGGTGACATAAACGAAGGGGGCATCCGGAACATCTACCATGAGGTTGGCCGGGAAGGTGTAGAAGGGATCTTGTGGATCTTGTTGTTGTTCATCCCCATAGGTCACCACGAACGTCTTCTTGGGGAAGGTGGACGAGGAAGTCGAGGATTGGGTCCCCCCAGTTGCAGTCTTGCTCTTGCCTTTTCCTCCTTTGCCAGGGCCTTTGGCCGAGACTGGACACTCGGTGTCACCAGCCCAATGGCCGATGGCACCGCAAGCTGAACAACTGCTTGTGCGCTTCCTCTCTTGTATGGACTTGCGTCCTGTGAACTTGCGACCCAATGTAGCTGCTTTCAACTTGTTGGAAGTGACCGTGAGCACGGATGCCAATTCGCTTAGCGAAGCACCCAAATCATCGTCATCTTCCTGGTCCGGATCAGGGTCGACTGGCGGTGAGGCATTGGGGTTTTCCTCGGTCTCAAAGAACTCTTCGTCCTCAGCGGCCATGTCGGCCGTAGCGAGCTTGTCTTCGTTTTCAGCTTCATGCACGGTTTCGTGCTCGGCCTGGAAGACCTTGCGAGGTGGATACCCTCCTTTGCCTTTGCTGCGGTTGTAGGCTGATGCCGATGACGGCACCGTTGAGCTTGAGCTCGTGGTGGTGGAGGCGGATGTGGAACTGTAAGACTTTCCACTAGACTTGAACGACTGTGGCTGCTTCCATGGAGGCTGATGCTGATGAAACACTGCTCGCGTGGTCTTAAAGTCGGGGAATTGTAGCTGCAAACTTTCAACAATGGCATCAAAATCCAAGCTGTTGTGTGCACCAATCAAAACCAAACGGGCCAATGAAGGTTCCAACTTACAACGCTCAAGGATCCTGTTTCCCCTCGACTCTGAGTCATACATTGCACCTGTCTGTATGCCAACTGCTTGCAAATCACGTTCGATCCGCTTGTATCGATTGATGTACTGTCGAATCGTTTCGTTTGCAGTGCGGGCAACAACTTCGTAGTTTGCAAGCGATGCACGCTTCTGATACAAAACTTTCTGCTCAAGTGGCCCCTTCAAGCACGAAAGCATGTAGTCCATGCCGTTCTTGTCATTCACCCTCGACAGCTCCATGTGTTCACTTTCTGCCTCGGCCTCGCCTGTCAGGCTTGAGAACAGCATCAATCCGGCCTCAGCGCCGGTCAACTGGTTCTGAACCTGTAATCTCCAAACATTGACCCGACGCTCGAACTTGGAGAAGGCACGGAGGTCCGAGGAGCTGTAGTTCCACTTGGGTGGATTTGGAGGAGTTCCACCCTTCCACTTTATGCCAGGCGACGGTCCCTTACGGGTGTCCCAACTGCTCTGCGAGGACTTGTCGTTCTTGCGCTCCTCAAGCAACTGCTTCATCACCTTGAGTCATCTGAACTCTTGCCAACTCCCTTGCCTCGAGCTTCGATCGGCAGCATGGCCGGCAAAGGAACACCTGAAGGCGATGGATTGCTAGGTACTTCTTGCGCAGTGGATCGGTTTCTCCTTCGTTGACGTCTTGAACTGGCGGCCGACAACTCGGAACCAAGGCCTTGAGGCCAAACATAGTCAACCGAGGTGTCCACCGAAGGATCATGGGTTGGATTCTCGCTCTCACCTGCTTCCCGTGCCGGGTCAGCGGCTCGCTGATCCTCGGACTGCCTCCGGTCAGCAAATGGGGGCGGATCCTCATTGGGAGAGCCATCGGACCGTACTGCAGGAACATACATCCAAACACCATCAGAAGTCTGGTGCCTTCGAGGTTCCGAAGACTCGTAGAACTCTCGAGAATCGCAGACCTGGCATGCATAGGTGTCGTTGCCCAACGAGGCCCAATGACTAGAGTGGCATCTCAAACAGCGCCAAGGTCTGGGGTTTGAGGTCCACGCGCCTGGATCATCTGTAGTCTCATCTGCGGCCAGCGTCTCTTCCAGCTCTGCGAGCTCAGCATGCGTCCAACCGTTCGGCAGGGAATGCACAGAAGAGGAGGTCATGGACAGCAGGCTCCGGTGCCAACTGAACACAACACGTGCGACGGGGTGTCGTGTCACATGGGGGTGTGAAAGGACGGCGCCTTTTCACAAAAAGCGAACGAGGCTCAGTGCGCACCTGAACGGGAAATGGCGGCGGACACATCAGCTCATGTGCATGCGGTTCCTTGACATGTCATGCTCAAACTTCACAAAATGAACAAACATGCGTCCTCACTGGCCCTCCGTGCAGAAACTTAGTGCCAGACCGGCTGGCGCCCCAATAGAGGTGCATGACCACCAATCTTGCTGCGAGCAAGGAGCCAGCCAAAGCGCCTACGTTCGTCAAAATCAGGTTCATTTCCTGACTAAGTGGTTGAATTGGCCAGGAACTCATGGTTAAAACAGAACATATCAGAACATAACTTTCACACAAATCATTAGAAAATTGACTTAAGGTTCACCTTTCACCACCTGCCAATGGCTTGCCAAATGTCGCCTCCGCAAGAAAGGCATTTCACCTTAGCTGTTTGCCAATCTTGCGAAAGCAATCGAATCCCTCGATGCTACGCAGTCTGAAGCTCTGAATCCCAATCGCACGTGATTCAGTCATGGACCTTGGGCCACTCAGGGGAGGTCCAGTCGTGGTCACCGTTGTGGTGCCAATTGCCAACATACATACTGTGAGACATCATAGAACTAAATGTAAAAGTACTGAAACCTGTCCCCCGGCACAACCCAAAACTACACACCCTACCGAAAGCTACCTCAAACCTCATGCATTCATTCACGTCAACAAAAAAGGGCATGACAGTCAGTATAAAGGACATGGTGGGAAAGGCAGTCGTTGCACAGTTGTTTTAGCTAGCATGCGTCAGCATTTATCCAGCCTTGCTGAGACACCTTCTTCCTTTAAAAGAATGCTTGCCACACTGTTGCACAAACCCCCTCCTTGTGCATATTCAACACCTTCGCGCTGTCTGACTTCAAAGTGATTTCAAAGTAGCTCGTACAAGTAGGTTGGCCCTTCAACCCTTTGAATGCAGAATCTAGCTCAAAGGTTTGTCAAGCGTGCCGAACCACTCCGTGCAGTCTTTCAAACACCTCAAGTCATGTAAACAGTTGCTGTCACACTTTGCAAAAATTCCCCCACATGCCAAATCATGCCATTAGGATTTTGCCCGCCCAATGCCAAGCCACACAAAGGTCGCTGGGGCTCACAAAGCAGCTGAACAGAGCTCTTCAGCGCCCAGCCGGAAGCAACAGCTGCCAGGGCACTCAAGGCCAAAGGCAGAAATCGCCAGGGTCTGGGGTCGAGTGCACGGATCACCGTCCCTGACTTATTGGGTCACGGTCTGTACCATTCTATGTCAGAGGGAGGGGGAAAGGGAGGGAGGGAGCGTGGGGGCAAGGAGGAGAGAGAGACAGAGAGGGTAGAGAGAGAGAGAGAGAGATGTGGGCAGTGGCCATCTTGGGCTCTTCACACCAAGTGATGTTGAAAATCTCTCAAACTAGAGGCTCCGCATGTCAATGGTCTTAGCATGATTCAAGGCACCTAGTGCAATCCAGATGCAAAACTTGCTCGAAGAAAATCATGTGAAGCTCAAGGAGCAGGAACCCAAGAAAGTTCTTCAGCCAAAGTTGTGATGTTGGTGCTTCCGAGAAATTGAAATCCCTTGATCTGCTTCATCTAATTACAGTGAACTATTTGAACAAGCTAACTATACAAAAATTACTCGTTGAGCTCCTCTTACGATCTTGATTCCCAACCAATTCACCGCTTGAAGTTTGAACGGCTGGGAATAGCCTTGCTTGCCTTTGGTAACACTAAGCGGCATCTCATGCAAAGGTGTACCGATTCAACTCCCCAGTACCATTACCATCCATTCAGGCAAGCATCGTCCAGGCGCACTGGACCGCATACACATGGTACACTTGAGGCTCTCCAGTGCTAGTGACGTTCTCAACTTCACCTGTCAGAAGAAAAATGAAAGCATTATAAAGCATTCGAGGCGCAGGCTGCCTTTGTGTCCTTCAAGCTGTAACCCAACAGCTTAAACTTCTACTTGGTCACTTCAGAGCGGTCAGCACATATTGGCGCACCATCACAACAACGACGGTTCTTGGCCACCTGTGTCGTTGTCATCTTCTGTACTGGCCATGCTTGGCACCGAAGTACTCGTGGTGAAAGTCTCCAAGTCATTCTGTGCGAATGCGGGGGCCACCACCACTCGCGCGTTTGATACCTAAGGGCGCAAATGACGTCTAAGCCTAAGCACTGACACTGCTCGACTTGCATCAACATCTCACCTTTGCATGTGTTGTAATTTATACATCCATAAGATGTTACATTACACTACAATTACATACAATACAATTACCATTATATTACATTACATTGTACATTATACATTCATACATACATACACACATACATATCATATATGTCTATACACATGCGGTTGTCATGTATATACCTTGTATACCTTGTTGTCGATCACTGCAACATGCCCATAGTTCCCGCTCGACCCAAGTTCTTCCTGTTGGTAGAGATATCGCCACACGCAATGAGCAATGACAATTGCTCAGACCGAAAAGCCAAGCAGAGCACCTGTGGAACCAAGCCAGGAAATTACAAAACTCTGTCCCGAGTCAAAAAGGAGCAACGCCGAAGTCTCTTGAACATAGTCCACAACACGCTGCGGCAGCCACTACAGAACTTCGGTGGATGTAGATGAGGCCATACTTGCCACATATTCTTTCTGACTTGAGAACGCCTCGAGGGTAGTGAAGGAGTGGCAAAGCACATTAAATTGAATGTTGATGATGAGGGCAATCTTTTTAGGGATGGTCCGATGGTGCCTGTTTCCCCACCCTCGTCTAAACTTATTCTTTCGGAAGTTGTATGCCTTTCAGCACACAAAATCGCAAAAGACTCAGCACTGATGGCTTGCCCTTTATGCTGCATCCCGGCTCCATCCATCCCACCGCATTCTGTTCTGTTGAGGCACTTTCAACTTTTCAGGGCCCGGTCAAGACATGCAGTGACAATGCTGCTGCCAAGAGTCTGCAGCACGATCAACTGTCACCCGCTGGACCGACGGCTCCTCCAATACAGTTGTCTTGCAAATGTTAGAATACGGATTTGTATGTGTATATATATTATAGGATATTATAGGATTCTACAATATCAAGTATACAACAGTTCAATGCTACATGTGTGTGTGTGTACGCTCGACATTGGGACTCTTCCTGGCCTCCAAAGCTTCTTCCCATGGCAGGTCAGATAGCTGGAGTGACCCAGTGCCTGCGCAAGGTCATGGACACGTTCGCAGCCTGATTAACCAAGCAATTTGACAAAAAAAGCCGACGAGATCTGCCAGCATGGTCTACAAACTACAAGCTGCATCAGAGCTGTGACTACCAACATGTCCAACAGAAGGGCCTCCTGCAAAGGTAGCTGCCAAATCCTCCGCGGAAGATGTGTCTCCTGTGAAGGCACGCCTTCGTGGGCCTCCCTCTATATACATTATATAAACATCATTAAACTCGACTTCATGTGCCGAAGGTCGAAGGTCAAGTAAGAAGCAATGAAAGCTCGATTTTTAGGTGATCAGTGATATCAGATTCTGCTTGTGTGGCTCAATTTTACTGTCCTGGCCTGGGGCTGCATCGGGTACCAAAACGCCAAAGTCAGCAAACACAGCCAACCTGCCAGTGTGCAATGGGTTGTGCATCAGTTTCGTATCGTCGCAATCTGATGTTTTAACCGGCGGCGCCTAATCGTAGCCAGCTGGGATGCGTCCAAACGGCGCAAGGGTTCCACTACCTGAGCTGCTGGCAACGAGCCTAAAACTTTAAAGGTGCATCATGAAGTCCCTTTTTTCATGATTTCCTGTGGTAACAGTGGCGAATCTACTGCTAAAGGAGCTGGTCAGGGAGCTATCATCAAAGTGGAGTGCAACCAGGTCCTTGACTCCTTGAGATATCAATCTGCTCTTGGGACTCTTGGGCATGGCTGCAGAATGCACGCTAATGCAAAATGATGCAAAATGCATGCTAATGCAGCAATCATCAGCCGTTATGTACCTTTCGTGAAGGGATTCTGACCAAGCAGCCACGCGTCGTATTCGGACCTGAACCGCAAGCCACAAAGCCCAGCGAGGACACCACTTGTGACACAATCCATCCCATTGGTTAACTGGTTATAGACAGAGAGATTAACGACAACGATTCTTAGCTTCCTGAGAGTGACCTTGAATGATTTCCACCAAGCAACATGCTTGGCTTCCACACCTGGTGGGGCAGATAAAGGCTGATTCCAACACACGCACACACAATGAAAACAAAGAAGCTTGATGACATGAATGTTTGACACTTATCTATATATACATAGACTCTAGACATACTTCCCGCGATTACGAATCGCTGGAACACGATCGCATATGCCATGAGCAAGACTCCAAGCTGAATGAAAGCAATACTGGAAGACTTGGAAGACTTGAAATGCTCAACTGTATATAGAGAGAGCAATCTGGAAAGCAGCCTCCTTGTCGGCTGATGGTTTCTCGCAGCAAACGCTGGAAGCCCTGGTGGCGTCAGTCAGTGAACATTGATGAACATTGAGCAATGGACACAGGATTTGAAGTGAAGCGACTCCTGGTGCTATAGCTGCTATAGCTATACAAAGCAGGAATGGCACGGAATCCAAGCAAAAACAACTTCTGCAAGTCAAGCAATGTTCACAGCACACCGACCTCCTTAGCGGCCAGGTCGAACCAGGGGATTGTTGCATCCAGGGTGGCAACTGAGAGGCTCAGGCGCAAGGTGCCTGCAGCATTTCTTCAATTGGACGTTGCTGCTACGTTCGTGTTTCGCGCCCGGGCCCACCCAAAAGAATTGGAGTTGTGCTCAACGAGCGGAAATGGCACACTTGACAGGTATGCTATGCTCATTTCTGGGACGCTTCGGGGCTCCTGGCATCCTCACATGTTTATGTGATGTTAATGTCAATGCGGCCAGGGCACCGTAGACAAACACTGAAGCGCTGAGGTTCAGAGTGCCGTTCTCTCCTTAGGATGCAAACCAATCAGAGCACCTGCAGCAAGCGTCAACCATTCCACCGCACAACGAACCATGTGCCACCAAGATTCCAATATCGAAGTTCCAAACCTTGACAGGAGGAAGACGGAAACATACGGAAACCAACAAAATAAATCCTTGGCCTATTGCACCCGCTTGCAGTCCAAGATTCTGTTTCATTTGAACCATTGAAGGAAAGATTGTTGCTGCTGCCATCTACATCCTGTTCTGTATCATCTACAAATACCTGGCTGGCATTGTTCTTTGGTTGGCCTCCATCAGAAGAGTTGGATGCAAAGGAACTGTTGACAAGCAGACCCTGGTTTCCACCTTCGACATCGTCGAAAGTGCTGTTGTCAGACTTGTCCACCAAAGATTCATTGAAATCAACCGACTGGTTTTCGTAGCTTTCTTCCTTGTCCACATTCATACTCCCGGCGTCAAGCCAAAAATATGTCTCATTGGAAGCGTTTTCAGAACTGTTG
>CAXAMN010003291.1:307499-353857 GCA_963970005.1 Durusdinium trenchii
ACTCTTGTGGGACACTCTTGTAGGACACTCTTGTGGGACACTCTTGTGGGACACTCTTGTGGGACACTCTTGTGGGACACTCTTGTAGGACACTCTTGTGGGACACTCTCGTAGGGCAGAGGGTTGCGCGGGCACCGGACAAATCGCACTCTCGCCTGCATTTCGCGCGATCTCCGCAGAGGGTGGGGCGGGCACCGGACAAATCGCACTCTCGCCTGCATTTCGCGCACTCGACACGCACAATCTCCGCAGAGGGTTGCGCGCGCATGGAACAAATCGCACTCTCGCCTGCATTTCGCGCACTCGACACGCACGATCTCCGCAGAGGGTTGCGCGCGCATGGGACAAATCGCACTCTCGCCTGCATTTCGCACACTCGACACGCACGATCTCCGCAGAGGGTTGCGCGTCAAGTCTCCTAAACGAGCGAGACTTCCTCAAAAACTCACACGTCAAAGTCTGCAAAACGAGCGTTTCGTACGAGACTTCCTCCAAAAGTCAAGCGGAAACACCCATCGGAGCACACACATCACGCAGCCCTGCCAAGCAGTTTCGCGATTCCAGCCCCTCCAAACGACACCCGCTCACACGCCAATCCCAATGTGACAGCGACATTCACCTCTACCACAACTCACAACCTCCCGATTCCATGCGCCTGCCACGAATCTTTCCGCGTCCACACGTCTAACGCGCACAAAGTACTGCGCCTGCCACGAAATGTCACCTCCGTCACACCTCGCAACCTCACGATTCCCTGCGCCTGCCGAGAATCGTACTTCCACGCCTCAAAACCCGCACAAAGTCCTGCGCTTACCACGAAAAGTGACAATATCATCTCATGTGAGCTTCAACAAAATTTGCACCACACCACACGTTTGGAATGATTTCGACCCGTTCTGAGCACACTCCCATCCACCAAAATCGCCATTTCAGCTGAGACTTGTCACGAAAACCGAGCTTCGATGCCACACCCTGAAACGCACATCCCAATGGCAGGGCCACATCCAACACCCCAAAAACACGACTCTCCAAGCGCTAATCCCAATGGAACTGCGCAGCAATCCGCGAATCTCACAAAACGCTGCGCCTGTGCAGCGAAATGCATCACGTTTCTTGCGCGACATGTCCGTGTCATGCAAATCACAATGGAATAGCGGCGCAAACTGACACGTGACACATCCATGAAAAGTCACTTGCAAAAGCTTCCCCCAATGGCAGCAAATTTGAGACGCGACGACGACGACAAACGACGACAAACGACGAGAGACGACGACAGACGAGCCATGCAAACACAGCTCCAAACCCCAGACCCCCAACTATAAACGGGAACCCTTCGCTACGCATTCGGGAAAAATCTGCGTTGCATTACTAGTAGTAGGCCCAAAGCGAAATTGCTGGAACTGCTGAACCAAGGAACGGATCTGCTCCTTGTATCTTGCAGGTGAATTCCATGGAAAATGGTTTCTTGCCATGACCTGATCAAGGTCGACATCAAAGACATGTGGCACCCCTTGAAATCTGTGCTCCTAGGCGCCAAGGCTTTCCGTTGGATGTGCATGGTTTGTTTTTAGAAGACTTGACCTGTTCAGACTGTCCTTACTTGGATCAACTGTGGAAGTCTGCATCCATCACATCAAGTTCATGATCGGCGAAAAGGTCTGGTGAGTCTGGTGCTTCCAAGCTGCGTCCAGTCGTCGGCACCAGCGGGGTGAGCTCCGCCACCTTGGCAGAGTGAGGGCAGCAAAATGGTCGTGAGCTCCTGACCTTTGAAACCATCCAGGGGCTTCAAACATGTTCAAACCACCCTCCCACTTTCACGTCAAACTTTTGAAAGATGCCAGAGTCGTTCAGGACACTCCGCCTTTACCTTTCGTCTTCACCAGTTGCTGCCACGAAGCCGCCAAGCCAGCCGCTTGAGACGTCGCAGCGAAGGGCACAGTGAGGACGGCAACTGAGTAGCTTCTTGTTACTAGTAACTAGTAGCGATGGCCTTCAACCTATATAATAGCGATGGCCTCCACCTAGTAGCTTCTAGCTACTAGTAGCATCTAGTAGCTAAGTGAGTCAGGAGTTGGTTTCTATGAAGTTTGGTGAGTGGTGAGACCCCTGGAAGTGGAATGGGGTGCATCCGTTGTGGAATCCAAAGCAGGGTTTCTGCAGGACGGCCAGCATCCCAGGGCTGGAGTTGCAAGAATTGAGCAAGCAAAGCAATCATATTCTAGATTCTAGCATTGAGATCTGTGCATGTTGAGCTCGTCCTGCATCACCTGCAAGAGTCAAGTGCTCAGCCCAAAATGCGATCAAGCTTGCCGTCTCTAACAAAACATAAGAAACTAAACATACAGGCAAACGTGCAGTATATGCAAACTGTAGTCAACAATGAGGGACCTATTTCATCCTGCTACTAGTACATACTAGTACGTCACCCAACAAGCCTGTACAGCCTTGCTGGAGGATTGTAGTCCATCGGCAATTAACCTTTGGCAGCCCACCTGTCATCACTGAAAACTCTCATGAGCAAATCTCTATGCAGTGTATAGCTTAATTTTCTACAGCTCTGTCTCCGATCTATATAAAGCGGTGTTGGGATAGCAACAAATCCCCCTACTATATATACTTACATTTTTCACTGCCTTCTAGCCAAGCGCCAGTGAGGTCGGCCTTGCGGAGTGCCAAACGGAAAACTCATCAAGCAAGATCAAGCAAGCCAAGTGTCAGTGTATATTACTGTATATTTGGAGAAAACAAAACCGAATACGTTGAGGTAGGATATGGTAGGTTACTTGTGGCACTCTAAAACTTGCACCCATGTCCTGGTATAAGTCACAAACTGTCATGATTGCCTTCCCAGTTAAGCAGGTGGAGAGCCTCGGAGGTACGGCAGGTGGAGCGAACTGTTGAATGGATATCGACACAAGGTAGGTGCAAAGCAAAACTTGGCACACAAGCAATGTCCAAAAGGAGCTTCAAAGCCGCTACCAAAGGTACAGCAAACCAAACCTGATGCGAGCTCTACTCATACGTGCGAGCAGGTTGCAGCAGCACGAGCAGATGAGAAATAGCTGCGTGCATTCATCCGGCTATAGGGCTACTCCCCTCCTCTTGGGGACGGCCCTACATTAAGTTCAAGGATGGCCACAAACTCCGTTGCTCTAACTTTGACCGTCTCTTGTGCACAAGGAAATGTCGTTGGTCACTGCTACCTACCTCATTCCTTCTTTGCTTCCAATTCCAGAATCCAAAAGCATTTCAGCAATCACTCACATCAGCTGTAGTTGAACACCAGGGCAAGCAAGCTAAAAGCAAAATCAATGTTGTTCTTTGCACCAAAGACTGTGGTAGCGCCAAAGACTGTGCTAGCCTCATGATGTAGCTTTCTGTGACCCAATCTATACACTTTTCTGTGACCTCTTGGGCCGACAAGCTGTCGGAAGGTCAAAGAAAGAAGCAAAGACAAATATCCAATGTGGTGTGACATACAGTGAATGCAAGTGGGAAGTGAAAGGCCACTTCAATTGAGGCCAGCTGCAGGTAACCTGGCTCCCCAAAGAGGAAAGTTCAAGCCAAAAGAACGTCTTAGACTTTTCATGGAAATGCCACCGCTCAACATTCTAAGCCCCATGACTGCTTGCTCTTGCAAGCTCCGATTCAGGCCACATTGCGCCTTGTACAGCAATTACAGTAGTCGGGCCACATTGTCGCTTGTAGAATCCATGGAAAATATATAATGGAAAATGAAAATTGGAAATGGAATGGCAACAAGTCCAGCGATTCATGTCTCTTAACATGTCCTGCTTGTTGCCCTTGCACCAAATTCAGGTATGGATTGGAGCAGGCCAGCGAACTCTTGCAGAGCCACGCTGGCCAGATCGACTTTCCTAGTCCTATGCGGCTCTCAATCCACCCACTTGGGGCTCTCACTCTTCCCTACCTGCATCATCTGTGATGGCCCAACTCTTCCAAAAAGCCGGGTCTCATCTCCAAGAGCAGGCACGGGTTCCGCAATGGGGTTTGTGACGTGGTTGCTGTGGTCAAGCTGGTGGAGCATCGGCAAAATGTACCACTTCCATGCAGGGAGGACCATGAGTGCCAGGAAAGAGGCCAATAGCACGCGGTTCACAGGAGGGGACATGCCGAAGAGAACCTCATATCGTGCCAATCCACCCACAGAAGCATCGAAGCAGCGTTCCCAGGAGAAGCCGACCAGCATCCCCAAACCAGTGATCATGCCCCGAAGAGCTTGGTCCACCTCAACATCTTCAAGGTGCATGTCTGCCACCTGATTTCCACACAGAACGCAATTGCTTGGAGCGTCCGTGTTCTCGAGCCTTCCCTTGGGACGCTTTGCTTCGTTTTTAGGTTCTGGCATGCATGCAATACTTTGAGGCTTGTATGTCACTGTCCAATAGATTGCGGTACAATAAAACAAATTATGGTGTGCATTTGTTTTTGAGTTGTTGCTACGTTGCATGCATGGTCGAGTCATCGAAATGCAAACCCTGCTCATCTCGCAGGTCCACCCCCACCAAAAAGACGCAGCCGGGCTTCTTGTCCAGCCGCTGTCGAATTGAGACGAGCCACTTTGTCCAACACAAAGATCAACAGAAAGGCAAGCGTGGTCGCCGCCAAGGCAGAGATGACTGCTTTGACCGTCCCGTCGAGGAGGTGAAGGTGAGAAGCAACAAACCAATCGATCGCAAAGTGAAGGCACCAAGCAAAGCTCATGGTCGAGATTCCTTCACACCAATGGTGACTTCTTTGCTCATAATGGGTCGGGCTTTCCGCACTGAGGCCACTCGCAATCCGACGGTAGCGCCGCCACTTTTGAGCGATTCTTTGACACATCACCCTCACCACATCCACTGCACCGGGCATCAGTCCAATTAGGACCAGCAATGCGCAAGACCAATTTGAATGCCACACTTGCCCTTCAGCATCCTCGCCAGATGCAAGCGGAAGTTCACCAGAAATGCCATAGCGCAACATCTGCACCACGAGGAAGGAAATGGCCAGGGAAATCACTTCGTCTTCGGTCTCTGTGGTATACTCGCCCCAGAGCATCTCAAACTCGTCCTCCTCTCCATCTGCCATAGTCTTTATGTAGCGGAAAAAGTTGGTAGCACGGTAGATGAGGCAAATGCCAAAGAAAGAGATGATTGGAACAAGGCCACAACACCAGAAATTTCGCGGCACGGTTTGCTGGAGCATGCTGCACGCATTCTTGGCTGCAAAGCCGGTAGCATGGCCAAGCAAAATGCTCCAGGCATGTGTGTTGAGCTTGATTGCACGGAAATGTTCTTCCGCAGACCTTTGAAGGAGTGCCTTGCTTCTAGGACTCCCACAGCGGTCAGCCAAAGTTTGAGATGTATTTCGCTTGACAACTTCCTCTTGTTCCCCAATTGCACCAGAGTAGTAGGCCAAGATCATCTGCAACACAGTGAACCACACGAGCATCTGCAACATTGCCACAGCCACCTGCTGCCATGCTGTGAGATGATGAAGAAGGTAGTGCTCGAGGAGTTCTTCCAAGCTGTGGAAAAGAAGTAGTGCACCAAACATGCTGATGGTTGCATTGATGACTTCCAAGGAGATTCGACGGATATCAGGATCAGGCCAATTCACAAGATAGAAAGTTGCCATGACAAAACCCACACACCCGAGCAAGGTCAAGGAAATGCAAGCATCCTCAACTTCCGCGACTCCAAGAGGCTCTTGTGCGACTGCCATGAAGTGCCTGTGAGAGGAAGGTTCATTGGCATCTCGTGGGTGTGGCACCAGCGCTAGGGCCAGAGCCAATACCAGCACCACAAGGACAGATCGACGGCGGCGCCTAACGACTTGAGTGCTCATTGTGTATTGATCCAATTGAGAGCACTTGCTGCTTCAGCACCTGTTTGAGCCACTATACTGCACGGGACAACATCAATGCGGGATTCAATATGTCAAGTGCTGAATGCCATGCCGCAATGATGTTGGCACCAAGGCCTTTTGGCTTTCGCTGCTTTGTGGCCCCAATCAGGTAGCATGGGGCTGCATGCATCACTCTGCAGCGCATAATTAGGCAAAAGCACAGCCTTCCCTGGAAAGTCCCGACCTCGTGTGGGCATGGTGCACACATGAGGGACTCAGAAGAGCAGTCCAGGCACGCTTGTTATTGATGCTGCACTTGCCACCTCGTACTGTCGCATTCTCTGCCCTTCTGAGGGTCCTGGCTGCCAACTGCAGCGCAAGCACTTCCGGAAAATGGTCAGGATGTCAGCATGTCAGGACCTCAAGCACAACATGTAAACCTTGAAGACCCTTCATGGCTGTTGATGGATCTCAGTAGCTGACAAGTTCTTTTTGATTCTCTCGTACGCAAAAACGCAAAGAGTGAGCCTCGCGGACAATCTGTTGCGAGGGCTAAGTTGAATTGATGTGAAATTTGACACAGCGTCCATCCCAAGCAAACCCCCGAGTGGAAACTACTTGTGCAAGCAAGCTTTGTGTTTGCTCAATTCTTCGAAGCTTTGAATGTGGCAGTGTTGCATGTCTCTCACTGCCTAGGAGTAAGCCACATGACCCTCGCGAAAACGCCGTCCATCAGGGCAATCGCACCTCGTATGGTCAAGTGCAAAGGCAAATAAACAAGCATCTCCCCTGAAAGGTCCCAAAGTAAAAATGTTCATCACGCTCGCTTTCCACTTTTCAGAGCTTGAAAGGCATGCAAATGGTGTCTTTAGCTCTCAAGGGGATCAAAACTTCCTCCAGCAGTTGCTGACCTCACAACAAATAAGCTGTTGCAGTTTGCCAAAGCGGCCCTCATGTTCGAGGAGATGGCGAGCAGCACCTAGGCCGTGTGTCTCTGACAAAAGCACACCCACTTAAACGCCGGTGCATCCAGTGACTCCAGTGTTGCAACCACCGTGGCCAAGGCACCCAAAGCACTGCTGTAAGGGAACATCTCCTGGCTTATCAAGGACTCGACACTTGCACCGTGCACCTCTTCAGAAGTTTTCATACGGCCCACTGTCTTGTTCTCCCTTTCATCTTCAAACCGTGCCCAGCGTGCAGGATTGGCTCGCGCAACCTGAAGTCGAGTCTTCAAAACGTCCACGGGGTTTGTTACGGACGCCTGAGATGAGCTCAACCAACTTCTGGCTCAGTACATCAAACCATGTAAAGCACTGCGGCTGCACATCTCAAGTCAACTTTGTACCAACCATCTGGAAAAGACAGTGACAAAAGCTGCACATCTGCAGCTAAGCAGCTGCCACAACTCCAGCAGCTATGCCACAGGACACTTGGGCGATGGGTTCCAAGTTGTCATGCCCATCTTCGTACCTGTTGATCGGGACCAACCGCAAACAATATTGAATATCGGAGAAGGGCTTTGCAGAAGCTCTCACAGAAGGGTTTCACAGAATGTGCCGCAGCAGGGTCTCGCTCCCAAACGAAAAGTGTCTTACAAAAGGGTCTCGCAGAAGGGTCTCGCAGAAAGTCTCACAGAAGGGTCTCGCAGAAAAGGGTCTCACAGAAGGTCTTACAGAAGGTCTCGCAGAAGGGCCTCGGAGAAGGTCAGACCTTGCTGTTGCGAGACCCTTTTGTGAGAGCTTCTGCGAGACCCTTTTGTGAGAGTTTTTCTATCTCTCGTTCATGATGAGCACCTATGGATGGGTTGATTCATACTATTCAATATTCAGCTTTCACTTAACTGAGTCCAAGCATTTCCAACAAGAGGCCCTGCATTGATGCATAGCCCTTTCAGCTTCTCGTAGACCATGAAATAACCTGGACGTTGCGCACTTGATTGCTCAGCGTTGATTGAGTTCTAGCTCCAGTCAGGGTCGGCTCCCAGCTCAAGGGTATGGATTTTGGGTCGGCGCAAGAATTTCCCAAGTTTCACCTGCAAATCTCCGAAACACCGTTTCTTCCGTCTGCACACCCTGCGAGCATCCCCAAGAAATTCATGTCCCACTAAGGCGTCCGAATCTGTTCAAATGCACCGCAACATGTTTGAACATTCTGATCATAAACCTGAATGGGAGCCCCACAATTGCTGGCGCCTTACAAAAAAACAATATACAATAACAACCAATCACTGACACAAAGTGTCACAAGCATCTCCGCCAGCGCAAATGGTTTAGAAAAGAATGCTCATGTTCGTGCAACACAACCTTCTGTTTCGCTGCTTGCAGTCGGGGCACAGCCATTAAAGGGAGCCCAAGTCACTTGGTGAATTGGAAACGCTCGATACCTCCAGAGACATCAATCACGGAGGCAACTGGAACCCAATGCTCAAAGTGAAGGTAAGAAACGGCTGGTGCAACTTCAGAAAACCTGCTTTAAAAAAAAATTGTCTATGATATATGCTATGTTACAATTATGTATCTATACATATTTATATAGATCATCTACAGTACATTACAGTACTGTATACTACACATCCATCTAAACCAAATGCCTCAGGCATACTTTTGAAGATGTGTGAAGCAACAGTTGTGGTAGGTCGTCGTCGGCAAATTGTTCAATGACATCTCGGGGAGTGTGCCACATTATGCAGCTGACAGTGTTGGGACGCAACTGAGTGTAGCACAGTCCAATCACACCCTCCTAGCAAAAACACAAAGCACTTGTTCAGAAGGCCTCAAATAACATCAAAGCTTGAAGAACCTTATGTTGTGATTTTTGGCGCCAAGGCTCATGTCGAATGATCTGCCTAAAGGCATCAAAGGAGCCTGTGTATGCGTTGGCCACCTGAGCCGCGACGTGCAAAGTGCCCACTACTAGCAACATGGGGTCCTTCTTGACACACCTGCTCGAAAGCAATTATTCTTGTCCCACCTTCACCTGGCCCTCAACTTGCAAGCGCTCTTTGATCACATCCTTGGCGAACATCTGGGGTCTTGAGAACCCCTTTTTGGGGGGAGGGCATCCAGAAACTTTGCCCTCCCTGAGGCGCGTGCCATGGGGACCCAGGCTAGAGAACCGCAAAGCTGAGCCTGAGCTCTGTGACCCAAACTCTTGGGAAGTGCAAGGTTGATTCTAGTTCTGGAACCAAGAACTTTAGGTTACGTTCATTGTTCTTTGGTCCGAGCAAAGATGCCCGCGGAGAAGTTGCCAATGCCGCTTTGTCCTGGAACGTGCGCTTGACTCTGCTTAAACCTTACGGGGCCCCAGGAAGGTAGTGCCTCCACCTAGGAAGCGTTTCGCGGTCTCGTAGCCACCAAAGTAAAGGCCCTGGAAAGAACAAACACAGGCTCAAAAGGCAACGATTCTCGAAGACTTGGGCGATTGGGATGTCGTTCGAATAAAGTTTGATTGAGCACCTGAAACATGAGAGTGAGATGTGCAAGCAAACAACTAGTCCGCTGCACAACTCTAAACTAGGGACAAATATATGGCTAGTTCACAACCATTGCTGGCTCGACATGTGGGCCTGAGCGGGTGCTGCGCCTACGAGGACCGCACCAAGGCCTCTGTAAAGGGTGACGGGGCCTTCCTCAGTCACATAGATGAAGCACATGGGGCGGGCACTCAGAGCTGGAGAACGATGAAATGCCAGGATCCCCATCGTACAACTCAGGACCAGCACTGATATACACTCAGCTCTTCCGCGGAACCAAGTGCCAAACATTGCTCAAAATGTGCCTCAAGGCGTGAGCCACCTGAAGCGCCAACATGTGCACTTCCAGTTACTGTATATGTTTGTCTACCCATCTAAAATTGGACGATCTTGGACGTTGGAACCCGTCCCTTCATGTCATGGCCTTCTTTGCGTTTAAAAGCTCCATCCGTTAGTTTTTTGACAAACACTTGAGTGTGTCATGATTCACCGTGTAACTCTCCGCAGCGTTCTTTTCAACCAACTCATTGATGCACGTGTCAAGCTAGGCACACCACCCCCCCTGTAGACCATGGCTCCATGCGATCCACCGCCGCTGCCCTGGTGTGACAACTCACATGTGAGGTGGACTGCGGCCCACAGCTAAGTTGCAGTAATTGGCTTGGCCTTGATTGGTTTCGGGTATTGGTAAGAGGTGGCGGCTTGCAGCAATCTGCAGAGTTAGATAGCCACTCCTTCTTCTGTAGCCTTACACTAGGGCCTTACACTGTTGATGCTGGTTGCTCAAACGGACTATTGTACATGTCTGATTCAACTGCCTAAGCACCCCTGATCTGCCTTGGCCCTGCTTAAGGATTTTAAGGTGATGCGACCAACTTGTTCTGAGATATAGAGAAGGATAGCAAAGTATCGCGTCTTCAGACTAGCTTCGGGTGGAAACGTTAAAATGTTCCCATGCGAAGCACACACTTAGCAAGTGTCCACGTGTGTATTTGGAGATCTCGCAATCCTGCAGAGTTCCTCTCCCAGCCCTCGCCCTCCAGGCCCTCACCTGGCCTGCACCTGGAGCCGAGTTTTGATCGTCGATATTGGATGAGTAACGACGTCCTTGGTTCCCAACAGCTACGCAAGCGTCAGAGATGACAAGTACTTGATCCCTTCTATTCAATCGGATGCTAACCATGCAGGAATGTATTTTATGAAATTGTATAGATCCACTCCTAGCTCGACGTATAAGTTAGCGCAAAGTGGTCTCACGCGACCCAAAGGCACATGCACTGTTGCATGTTGCATCTGCATTATCTTTGCCAACAAGTCTCTGCAAAGATTCCAGCCGCACTGCCGGCAATAACTTGATCTGCCAGCGCCGCCTCGGCCGGGCACGCTGAGCCAATCTGTGCACGTGTCTGGGTCAACCGAAAACGGCAACTGAGCTAGCAGGCCAGGTGCGCCATCGCGTGCAGCGGAGTCAGTTGATGAGCGCTCCACGATACTGGGCTACGGGGATAATGGTTGACTTGCAAAGTTAGAGGAGACCTTGGTTTCATTTCCATAGGCGAACCAAAGGGCACAGTGCAAGGCTAGGAAGCCAAAAAGGCCTACGAGACAACAAAAACAGCCGAACAAACGAAGGTTCATAAAAGTTCTGTCCGAATTTCTCAAGTTCATCGAAACCCATGAAGCGTGTTGACGGAATATGCGTGGACCGTTTTGGCTCCGCAAAGCTCGGGCTGGTGCTTTGCACTTCTGAGTCACCGCATGGTACGTGTCCATTAGTCTCCATTGTGACCATCCCAGTGCCCAGGATGCTGCAACTTGAACTATTGGGCCGTGGTCTCATCATGGTTCACTTGGGTGACGCAGTCAGAAGCTACCAGGCGTGGCCAAGCGATTGGACATATCATGCTGCAGGAGTAGGCTTCCCTCTCAACAATGAAGGTGTCCTTGGGAGAAATCCATTTACTGTATATAATTGCACTGCCTGCACTCTGGCAGCAGCATCCAAATCCAAATGCTCGAGGGCAGCAGGGCCCGGGTATATGCATCAGACTGCTCAGCGGACGTTCCTGCCACGCTTGCCAAAAACTCTTGTCCCTGCACAATGAGGTACAGTATATATATATATATATATAAATCAAATTCATGACTGCGCCTACTGCAAGTCTAAGTGAGGTTTTGGCAAACCTAGGGAACATGGACGACGGAACAACTGTGCCGCCTAGCACAGGGAGCCACGCCAAGAAGGCAGAAGGGCCAGCAGGGCCAGCTGGAAGCTTCTCATCCAGCAATTCCACCTGCTCAAACACACCCAAAAACAGTCAAAGACGTTCAGGAACCTACTAGCGATGGCCTCCCATCAAAAGTTGAAATTCCACAGCATCCCCTGCCCCTTTTCACACCAAGCACGGTGGGTGGAGTCGAAGGATTGCCAGGAGTGATATTGCATCTCCAGGAGCATGCCACGCAAGGAAGGCACAAACCGTCGGAATATGCATCATGTTCAGACATCCTGGGCCAACTTTGAGAAAGCAAGCGCGGCACCTGCGAGAAGGCGGTGTGTGTGTGTGTGCGTATACATATAGTATTTTATATATAGTATATCTACTAAATGTTTGTTATTATTGTGTTTATCTGTGTATATATATATATATGTGTGTGTGTGTGCGTGTACAATCTCATCCCAGGTCAACATGACAACAAGCCACTCAATGAGTGCACAAAACTCCACCTGCGACACACAGCAGGTTGAATGCGAAGTGGGTAGCAATTGCAATCAGCGCCCAAGCAAAGCCTGGGATGGGAGTTGGCACCAGGACGGTCTCACCATGATGTTTGACACAGAATGTGACGGTCATGGCTGCTAGGCAGCCCGAGGTTTTGTAGTGCAAGATTTCAGCCACAGGATCCTCCGGACCACAAGGCAAACATTGTCCATATGATTTCTGGTCTTAACGCCAAACCTCCAATAACTTGCTCAACTGATTTTGCGTGGTTGACATGAGCCTGGGGCTTCACTTCAGAACCTCGACAAATAAGAATCCCATCCTGCATCCAGTAGAAGAACAGTGGGTGATTTGCCTCGGGCCAATGGTCGTGCCGAGGCAAAACATGCTTTACAGTAGAGTAAATAATGGTGACATCCAAACAAGACTGATTAATCTATCGCACTGATGTGATGCTTGTTAAGTTGCTTTGATGTTGTAGGCGGCCTCTGCCTGCTGCACTGCTAGTCGAAAGAAAGGCCTCGAATGTTCTCTCTCCGCAGCTCCCATGGAGTGGACACATGGACCCTTACAATTGTAGAGCGTGGTCTTGTGTACCAGCGTGCTAGCATGGAGCCTTTAGACCATCTCACCTTCTGAGTCATCAACCTCTGCTCCTCCTGCATCAACCGCAAGCCGGCATGTGCTTTGGGGTTGTTGTACTCGCCACATTGGAAAGCGCCAGTGGAGGATCCTTGCAGACAGCGCGTTGCTTTCTGGAAGCATGTGACTGTGACCATTCTGCAAACAAAGACACAAATTGCACATCCAAGGGGCCGCAGCAGTTTAAGCCCACTGCCCAGAAATCATAGGAGTCTAAAGGCGACTGACCATGGACAATTGGAGCAACACAGTACCTGTTCAGAATTCTTCATGGTGAATGAAGCCGTGGAACTTGGGCAAGCTTAAGCAAACTCCCTGCCTGTCCAAATTCTTGAATGACATGGACTTGCTGATGTCCAAGCCCGTCCCATCTTCAAAGTACACTCTTCCGGCATCCATGAGCTGCTGCCCTCAAGCTAATCAGCATGCACGTCTGGGTGCATGTCAGAAAGGAGCACGTCAGCAAAGACGCGAAACACCACCTCGCCCACATTTCCCATGTGCATTTGTTGGTGTGCAGAAAGCACGCGAGGGAGGTGGCCAAGGGAGAGGGAAAGGGAAAGGGAGTGGAAAAGAGAGGGAGAGGGAGAGGGAAGGGAGAGGGAAAGGGAGCAAGGCAGGGACAAACAGAGAGAGAGAGAGTGGAGGAATATGAACATACGTGAATAAACTTGAAAACCCTCAAGTTTGCTCTGTCCTCTTTCCCGAGCGGGATTCACATCTGGGTAGGAATTGATATTTTCAATGTCCTCAGTGCTGGGTCGTCGGCGTCCGTGCGCTGTCACAGGCATCAGCTGCCGGTCGAGTGACATAAAAGGGCTGCATATTGTACCAGTAGTTCATATCTCCTCAGCAACCCCAGAAGAATGGAGATCCTCTAAGACTCTAATACTAAGATGTGGAACAGCCAAGTCACCAAGAATTGCTCCGAAGACTGTTGCAAATAAATACCTGGGCTGTCTTTGGAGCAACACTCAGCTCAGTTTGTCTGCCTCCAACGACGCCAAGATGCGCAAGCGCTGCGAAAGTAAACCAAGTGGGGTCCTGCTCGCGGATCTGGTTCCTGCAACATGTTGCTGCGTGAGCAACACCAGTTAGGCTTGACAGCTGAGGGCCTCCGTGCCAAGAAACCTGCAGTGCCCGCCAAAGCCAGACCAGCAGTGACAGAGAACCAGGAAATTGAAGGGCTCCAGTAATGCAGTTGGAAAGACCTACAACTTGAGACGCGGGAGCAAAAGCGGGAAAAAGTCGGAGCGCAAATACTACAATGCTAGACTTCAATGAATACCCCTCTCCTGTAGTGATATGTATATTGTTATATGTGTAAATTACCACAAAAAAGTTCTAAAAAGAATAACGTGGAGACAAAGGCAATTGAGTCAAGGCATAAGCAGAGGATGCGGACGCCTCAGGGCAAACGTTTGCAAGCGCTACAGTGAAGTAAAAGGCTTCAAGTAAGGCCCTTGAGGAGTGAGGGAACCGTTTCTGTGAGCACTGACTTCGGGACTGGGAAGCAATGGAGCGATGTGGAGGCTGATGAAACAGCATTCGACAGGATTTGGCAACAAATGCTCCAACAAACACGTCCACGTGTCTGTATGGGAGCAGTCGTGGTTTGGTCAAGCGCACAGGCATACACTCTCGTTCTACAACGTCTGAAGCCTGCCTTGGCTGCTCATCGAGCTCCGGGCCAGGCGGAATTAGGATCATGCCCGGGTCGCCCGAGTTCTTGGTGTTTTGCGCAACCACGTGGTCCACTGTAAGCGCATGGCATATCAATCTCAAGGGCAATTGGCAGTGGCAGCTTCCAAAATACGTCTGTCTGGCACCCATCGAGCAACGGGCAAACAAATTATTTAATGCCAAAGCTGGCACTCGGGTCATTGACTGTGCCTGGCGCTGCATGAAGGAGACGATCTTCTTGAACAATTTTTGGCACAGCTGGTTCCAAGTGGGAAGCTACTGGGGAGCTTTGTTCTTAGAATTTTTTCTCAAGAGAGCGTACTAGCGAAGACTGACTGCTGGTGGGGCGCAAAATGTTGCTGCATGTTGCTGCAATTTTCTTGGTACGTGTTATCTGCTTATTTTTGTATCTGCTTGGGCATCAATGTGAAGCCTCAAACAAATGCAACAAAGTCCAAGGAGCTGAATTCAAGATTCTGGGAGACTTCTTGGATTCCAGCATCCAGGACCTGGCACTGGAATCCAAGAAGTCTTCCAGAATCTTGAATTCTTGTAACCTTACACTATTGAATTCATCAATCTACTTAGATATTGGGGTCGTTTGCAAACATGTTGCGCAACAGGAATGCACAACAACAGCATCACCTCTTGATTTGGCACCCGCCCAATGTATTCCAAATACATAAAACACGGCAAGCACAAAACTATGACAGGGTTGGGGGGGATACATATATAGTCATACATTTATATGCCGATGTGCATCTATACAATAAATGCATATACAGTATATATATTCTCAACCCCCCATGATCTACCTTTTCCGGCTCTTCATCTCTTCTACATATTAACTTTTTCTATGTTTAAGCTCTTCTGCTCTTCTCAGCTATTCGGCTTTCCTGCTTCCTTGTCACTCTTCTATCCTTTCCTGCTTTTCGTACTTCTCAGATCTTCTACCTTTTCCTGCTTGTCAGCTGCTTTTCTGTACTGGGCTACCCCCTGGGTGGAATAGAGTTTGCAATATAATACGTTGACAAGATGCAAGAAGGGAGCTAAAAAGAAACCAACTAAAGAGCTTAAAGGGTAGTCAAAAGAAAACAAAAGGCGTTAAAAGGATATCAACAATAAAATCAAAAGATCAATAGGTAATCAATAAAAACAATGAATGTTTAAAAATGTAATTCACACATTAAAGAAGTAACAAAAGCATAGACGTGATTGCAGGGGATATCTTAATTTAAGGCAAACGGTGAACACATTGTTGTTGTAGGGGGTCAAGTTATATGTTTTAAGATTGCTAGTGTAATGATCGAACGATTTCAAAGGGAATTAACAAGAACCAAAAGGAATTCAATAGGTAATCAAAAGCACAAGGAGGTTTCAAAAAGAGGTTGAATTCACAAATACAAGTATATAATGAAAAATAAAAAACATAGACATCATTGCAGGGGATATGATCTTTTCAATTGTCATACCAGAGGAAAGTGGAGAAAATATCTGAGAGGGTAATACCATTGAAAAATGAAAAAGCGTAGACATCAATCCGGGGGGGCGTTGTCATTAAAGCAAAAAGTGAAAAACATTAATGTAGGCGATGTTTTATTCACGATTCTAGTGTACTGCGCTAACCCCTTTGTCGAATAGTATTGTGACAATTTGATAGGATGTAATGGATGATTGAAGGGATGCTATTAAGCAGGGCAAGCACTAATTGTAGGGGGTTAAGTAATATTGTTCAACATTTCTAGTGTACTGGGCTAACCCAGGCTGATAAAAAAAAACGTTAAAAGGAAATCAAGAGGAATCACAAGAAATTTAATGAAAATCAATTAGAATCAAAAAGAATGTAAACGGAGATCCTTAGGATTCAAAAGGTTTATTGCTACAAACCTGCTGTTTTAGAGGACCGTTAAAAAAATATATCTATATAAACATGCTAAAAACTCCTATGTGCTGGCAGTGTCTGACCCCCAAAAAAGTTCGGGAAGTTTGGTTTCATTCCATTTCTTGGTTGCGTGGGTTTTCTTGTGTTTGTTTTTGCTTACTTGTTTTAGTCTAAGATTGCCAAATATTCATTTTTGAATATGTTGGTTATATGTATATATATCTGTATGTGTGAGTGTACTCTCGTGCGTGTATACATCTGTAGGTTAAAAACATATGTATATACAGTATAGTTACTTTGATCCCTTTACCCTCCCATGTGCAGGAGAACTTCAGCAAACTCCTTCGGAGCTTGCTTAGGTGATAATGGTTTCAAATAAACCAGGCCAAAAAGTTCTGCGGACGCTGCAAATCTGACCTTTGCCTTGGTGTTTGGTTCTTTGTTCTAGTGTCAATTGTTTCCGCATATTTCCGCTTCATCCCCGGCAAAAGGTGCCAAATGCCGCTAAGGTGCAAAGCTACAAACACACCTGAGCCCAGCTTTGCTAGATCTAAGTATCCAACAAGAACAAATCCAGCGCCTTGGAGTTGTGAGAAGTACAAGGAATGCGCAAATAACTTGGCCAAGTGTCCGCAAAACACTGCGCAGGGAGTCAGCAAGCTCACCAGAATAGCAACCACGTTCAGTCGCTTACCTCTGTCATCACTGAAGGATGCTCTGAGTGTACTGAGCGTACTGTGTTGTCTCATGCCAGTGGCCACTCTCTCCTGATATTTGTTCTATATTATTTTATATATATATACCTTGTCGTCAACCATTTGCAATGATTCCCATCAATTGCCTCCAAGCCTGAAGAAATGCAAATAAATATTTATATATATATGGCATATCTACCTACACCCTGCATATGTTTCTTTCTCTTGCATCCAAGTTGCGTTTCCCAGGTGTAAAGCTGCTCTGCTTCCCCTCGACAGATCCATATTCCTTACAAATGTAGAAAGCTGGTCTGCATGTCCCTCACAGCTTTGGAAGACCTGTGCGGCCAGGCAGCCATGGTGGATCCCCCCGTCTTCGTTGCTCGGTCGGCGGCTCGAGCCGGAAGCTGTTGGATTTGGCGTTCTTTCTGTCTCATCGGGATCTGCTCGTTTCAGACGGAAACAATGAAAAAAAGCGTGAGAGAAGGAGAGAAGGAGGAAGGGAGTCAGACGGAGAGTGTGATACAAAGATTGTCACCACACACACACACAGGTGTGCCAAATCCGAAAGGTCACCAAGCAATTCGCCTTGCCCAGCCACTGGCCTTTCAACCACCACCTGCCCGGCAACGTCGCAAAACATCTCCCACTCTCCCTTGCCGCCAGTCCTTTACGGATCTATGAATCTGTGAGACTGGATTCCAGGCGTGCCAATTACACAGCTGAACTACATCATGCATACTACTAGACAGTTGCATGTGCATATACATTATACATGTATAATTCGGGTGACCTCCGGTGTCTACTTTGATATATGCATACTGGTGCCAGTCTGGATTCTGCTTCAACAAATCACACCTTCGAAACGTCAATCACCACAGGGCAGCAAGCCCCCTCTCCACCTCACCTTGTTGATCAAAGCTCCATTGAGTATTCGAACTGCGGTTTTGGCCTAAGTCTACACTGCAAACGTCCATCCCAGATCCAAACCAGGGACTGTCTACGGATGGCATAGCAGCAGCTTCTCGTTCAGAAGCAATCGATCTGGACCGCAAAAATACATTACATTGGCATTTGTGCCTGATCACCTATCTCAATGATTAGCTCAAGTCATGAATGATAGCCATGCTCTGCCATATTATCCATCGATCTCGGTGACCTCATTTCTCGTATGCGTTGCATATGAGTGAATGTCCTTTGACAAGGCTTGCTGTCCGACAAGATTGTCAAAAACAATCTGGACATATCTGGACCATGATCCAGCGGGAACATCGATGGACAAAGTTCCAATCTGGTGCACTCCATGCACATGAACAACCACTCTTTTTAATTATATAAAGGGGGGGTCAAGCCGCAAGCCTTCAAGATACGCGAAGAAGCCAGGACTGCACCAGCACAAAGTCATCTGACCAAAGCCAAACTACACATATCACATACAGTATCTTTGTACAACCATGACCGTACATTCTGCATGTCATGGTTCATCTTCTTCGTCGACGTCTCAGCGCGCCAAGCCGCAAGGCTCAGCGGCCTAGAACATCCTCAAGCAGGCTGCGCGTATTGTTCCAAAGAAACAGTCCGCACAAATTCATCAAAATCAAGTGGCATTATTCAAGGCGGGGCGGGATTGTGGACGTCAAACTCCAAAGCAGGACTGCAGTTTGCTCATGCCAGGGTTCTGACCCAATCACCACATGCAAATACTGTAGGTGTACAATATGTGCTCGACGATTCCCACTTGTTGTCTACAGCCCCTTACACAAAGCGAGCTGAGGCTTCATTGTTTGTGTTAAAAGGTTTTGACCGGAGTTTTAGTACACACGAACATTCCGCACGCTTCTTTTGCCTCTTGGGTTTTAGGAGTTTCTCTGCTTCCTGAGTTGTCTGAATATTGCTGAACCAGAAGAACGAGAAAACAGGAGATTGGGTCTTCTTTTGCGACAGGACAGCCGCGGCATGGAGACGAATGGACAAAAGGAAGCTGATGACTACAGACAAGTATATATATATATAATTGTGGGCCTATGCTGACCTCTTCTATACAGCATCACGGTTAATGAGCCTGATGTAAAACAATGTAAACAGTATTGACTCCCTCGATAGCTTGCATAAGGAACAGCAAATGGTATGTATGGACATGGAGCTGACTTATATTTGTTTTATCTATATTTATTTATACATATTCAATTATATATATATATATATGTTCAATTCCACATGATTCTGCTGGCACCACATCAACGATCACAAAGAATTTGGCCAAGAAGCGCTGTCAATTTATTGCAGACATGGATGCACTTCGATACACGTCGTCCACCTGCCCCCACGCTAGGCAAATCTGACATCAAAAACTAGCTATTCTCCATTGACTCCTTGCATTCCTGGCATTCCTCTTTCAATTTCCATCTAAAGCGCCCATTCATGAAGCATGCTGTGTGGCCACATGCGGCATGGTCTGCGTTCGTCGTTGGCCGGCGAAACGTCGGCGATTGCCCCCCTCCACCAGGAGTTTTCCTCGGACTTAAAACATCTGCCGTCTGCCAAAAAAAATGCCAAGATCCTAGGGGATCGGATTGTCCCCTAGTGCGACGCGGAGTTGTTTACCGGCTGCTACACCACCAATTGTTATGAGGGCATGCTGCCAAGAAGCCGCACAACAAATTGGCCAACAGAAATTGAGGCTGAAGGATCTGACTGCCCGTTGAGGCTGCCAAAGTTCTTCGGGCCTGGCAACAGCGACACTGGCTACCCAACATTGAACTCAACAATTACGTGGTTCAGGCGTATTGCAGAGCCGCCTTCTTCTCTGGACTCGGCAGAGAAGTTCTCGTCGTTCATTAGGGGAGGAAAGAGCAGCTCCTTATCTTGTGATGCTGAAGAACCTGTCCTTTGTAGAATGTGAACTGACGCTGAATGAGGTGGTCCAAATTCGTCCGTATACTTGGGCTGCTGCGGCTATGCGGCTTTGTTCAGACTGGGCTTTGGCTTGCACAACGCATTATCACCAACACCAAGGAGCTCTGTCGGGCTCAAGCGATAGTTATGCAAAAATAACGTATATAACATATAACACAAATAACCTGTTAATCATGCTCAGGCATGCGAAATCTTGGGCAAACAAAATTCATTCCTTCCCGCAGGAAGGAAAAGGGACCAATCGCATCCAATAGCTACTACTCATGGGCGCAGTGCCTGCTCATATTCCGGAAATTGCATGAAGAGGCCAAATTCTTCTTCAGGGCAGCCCGCTTGTCGGGATCTCGAAACCTCGCCATTGACACTAAACGTTGCAGCACGCTGCCACAGAAACTATCGCACAGCTCGCCTGTAGTGTCTGCTGGTCAGAAGCTGACACAGGAAGCGGCCCAAGTCATCCACATCATCCTCTGTGAAATCCTTCCAGTCGACATGAAAGCACCAAGATCGCGGAATTCAGGAAGAAGTGCCGAGAAGGATCAAAAAGGCACCAGTGCGGCAAAAAGAACGCAGTCCTCCATGGCCCAAGGAGCAGGCGAAGGAATCGGGATAACGGGTTCCTGAGATGCGCGTGATGCGTTTGCTGAAAAATCTTACCTCTGCGGCTCTGCGGCTTCTCACTTCATTTGCTGCAACCCAAGTGGCAATGACCCGTTTTCCTTGGGAGAGCCGGAGAGAAGCGGAGAGAAGGGAGACACCAAAAACTACTGAAAGAGCCGACAAGTCCAGTTCCATTTGTGTCAAGACAAGACTGATTCTTGGCCTGACATCTTTCCCGCCAGGTTTCTAAAGGCAGGCTGCAAGCTCATCAGAACTGAGCCCCCCAATCATGGCTGCCGCCGCCGCACATGCATAGGGGTAGTGGGGATCCATGCTAAACCTCAGGCGTTGCTTTCGAAGTGCTCTTCGGCTTGCTGAGCAATCAATGAGGGCCACTCTGGGCCACTGAGCAAGCTACAAGCTGCTGAGGACCATCGGCCCAAAGACTCGGCCTAAAGCCTGTGCCATCTGCTGCATGGACATCACCTGCAGCTCCGGCAGCTCCAACAGCTCTGGGCTCTGCAACATCCCAGCTCCAACAGCTTAGACCCTTGGCAATACCCTTGGCACATCCTTGTCGAGTAACACATCCTCGATTCTCATCAGTCGCCAAGACCGAGGTAATTGTGGCCTAACAGGCATGTAACAAAAATCTAGCATCAGCAAGTGGAACGTTGAATTGTCAGACTCCAAGTGGCAATGGTACATCCTGCGACGGCTTGACCAACATAAACGACGCACCTCGGATGAAGGGCTACCAAGTTCAGGGGCTAAGGCGATGTGTTGCATATGCTCCATCACCACCACCTTTCCAGAAATTTCCCTTGGCGGCTGTGGCGGCAGCTGCGGTGCAGCCATCCACCACACGAGCGTGCTGCAGCGAAGCAACATACCGAAGAGGGCCAGCTTCAAGATGGGGGAGTAGGCTAGGATCACCTTTCAATCGTGGAATGAATTGTTCTCCGGCGCGGCCCTGTCAAGACCAGCTCAATCTGAGTGCATGCCCACCTCGCCAAACGCTATCAATGCCATGCCAAGTGTAGCACACCCCACGTGGCCAAGATGAGTGTCCAAGTAGGGGCATATCCAAATGTTTGTGCCAATCAAGCACCTCAAGCAATCTTCTTTGCATTGCAGCTTGAACTTCGACTCTGCTCAGTGGAACTCTGGAAAGGAAAAGCTGACGATTTCGTTAAGCAGCAGTGCCCCGGAGCAGACTGCAAAGCCTATGGATACAGAATCAAGCCCGAAGACAGTGTTGGCAAACAGCCTCGGCTGAAGAGCTTTAACTTTCCGACTTTGACTATTGGCATCCATTGGCGATGTAAGTTCTCGCATCTTGGAATTGTTCTCTCAACTGCGGAAAAAGGACGCAAAGATCGCAAAAATGGCAGAGAAGGAGATGCCACGGAGGAACTCTGCAGCACACACGAACCACACGCTGAGGGAGAAGGTCCTGAGATCTGAAAATGTCTCAGAATCGGAGTTCAAAAGGCCAAGACTACTGAAACCGAATTCTTGGTTTGAATTGGGAGATGCCTTCGTCCAGCAATCTTTGAGGGGCACCTGCACTGTACAATGCCTCTTTTTCAGTTCGCACGCTGCGTGGTGTAAATCCCAAACATGAACGCTGGCTTGTGGGTTGCTTCCACGGGTTTATAGCTTACAGGTCCGTGACAAGTCTTGTGCCACGTGCCCACAGTATGGTATAGCTGGATGAGAGTCATGAAGTGCTGCGAAAGGAGCTGGAAAACTCTGCAAGATCCTTGCGCTTCGGCAGCCGCCACTTTGGCATGTGTCCGTTGGATGTTGGCCCATGCAGGGCTCTCTGGAAGATAAACCTCGGAGCCATATCGCACTAAAATTGGGCTCCCGAGCACTGGGCCCTCCGCAAAGCGGCCACCACACTTGGGGAAGCCATTGATTGCCTTAACATTCACATGGCTCAAGATCGCTGCGTCCAAAGCACCAAAGTCAGAATCCCAGCCGTCATGCACAAAGCACCATTCACCTCAATTCACATCTGCTAGGCAAAGGTTGGACAATGTCAAGGTGAATGTGATAAATGATGATATATAAATGGATCTAAATGTCAGGATGCTGTCTATCAAGTGTCAGGATGCTGTGTGTCACCAGTCATGCTTGCTGTGACACACTGTTGAAACCAAAGCATGCAGGGCAAGTGGCCATGATGGGCACATTCCGACCCAGCTTTGAGAGTCCTCCGCCCAGTCCTCTGAGTCACATGTGCATAACAGTGCTGGCCCCGGCCATCAGCAAACTCAGCAAACACCCGTCCTGGTCCGAATGCAAATGCCAAGCCGTTGCTGCTCATAAGGTATCCCAAGTACCTGCAAGGCAAAAAAACAGCAACCAGTCATAACCAGTCCATCTGTCCTTTCTTGTGCTCTAGCAGCCTGGTGACAGAAAATGAGGGCACAACGGCACAACAACAACAACAACAACAAGGTACAAACAAAACTGCAGTCAGCCCCGTTACAAATATATTTTTTTTTTATTCCTTTGCCTCTACAAGGGGGTGGAAACTGTTGCGCCGTCGTTGTTTTTCACCCCCCCGAAAAACAGCCAGCCAACAAGTACTTACAGTATACCAGTAGTGGTAGCGTTTGTGCAGTGCTAGAACTAGTGGTACTAGTACTAGTGGCAGTCGTCGTAGTAGTAGTCGTAGTCGTAGTCGTGGTCGTAGTCGTAGTTGTAGTCGTCGTAGTCGTAGTAGTCGTCGTCGACGTCATAGTGGTAGTGGTAGTGGTAGTGGTAGTGGTCAACAACAACCAACAACCAGCAACCACCAACAACCAACAACCAGCAACCACCACCACCACCACAACCACAACCACAACAGCCAATAACAACACGTTTCAAGCAAAACCTCAAGATCCTCTCAGATCCTCATGCGTTTGCTGCTGGGTGTGTTGGTTTTTCGCGATAGAAAGTCATCGAGTCATCCAGCCCAAAAAAGGCATGACCAGGCGACCGGGCTCTGGGCGACACTCTTCGGAAGCAACATCACAAATGTAGACATTTGCCGTGCTGCCTGGCATTTGGGTGCAATTGTTCTCGGCAACGAGGCCACAAATGAGACTGCAAGTCCACGCAAGTCCTTCTCTCTACTTGAGGCCGAGGGTAGGTGACGAAAGCTAGCAGGTGTGCATCCGGACTGGTGGGACATCAAGCGGATTGAGGCAAATGCTCATGAGGTAAAAAGTTGTGAACATGTAAGACACACAAACAGCAATGACACAGCCAACCTTAGAATTGAAGTCCCCGATAATTAAGGAAGCGTGGCTGGACTTTGCCACACTATTCGATGCATCCGATGTGTTTACGAACCTGTGAGCTTGTTGAATCTGTTGCACCGTATCCCAAAACCTCCACGGAGGAGTTGAACCAAAGTGGGTGCCATAAGAGGTGCCCAAGAGGTGTCCCAAAGGCAAAACAAAGCTGCTTGCATTATTTACTTGGTTTCTTCTATCAATGTCGATGTCATGAACCTGTGGGCTTGTTGAATCTGTTGCACCGTATCCCGGAGGAGTTAAACCAAAGTGGATGCCATAAGAGGTGCCAGTGTCCCAGGGGGAGTTGAACCCACCGGGGGGGAGGGGGGGGGCCCCCCCTACATATGAAGTTTTCACGTGATGCGGCGATCTCGAGGATTCCAGCCCCTCACTTGCTAAAGCAAGGACAACTCCAGCTAGCTGGTGCTAGCTTTCGTGACTTCTTTGGGACTGCCCTTCCCTCTGCCCGAGGCGCCTATAGCGCCGCAAAAGCCGCTGACGACACGGCCAAGGAAAAGAACACTAAGGTTTGGCGCCAAGCCTTCGAAAGAAGCCGTTCAGACATGCTCTTCGCCTTGCGTAGAATGGTAAACATGCCTAGAACCAAAAGAAACTTTCTAGAAACATGCCTCAGTCAATGTCTCCTCTCTACTGCTCAACACCTCATAGGGTCATGAAGCTGCAAACACCTTGAATGCAATGCGCGGGGAATTGTACCACAGGTGTCCTTGTAGGAAGGCACCAGCTGCTGCACCAAAAAGGGACAGCACCAACCTCAAGACTCAGCGTCAAGTTTCAACAATGTTGGGGGGGGGCTTTACACCAGCTTTGGCTAGTGACTAGTGGGTAAGTAAGTCAAGTGAAGCAGGATCATGTTTAACGGTTTAACATGTTTCATATACATAACTGGAATTAACTGGCTATATGCGTTGCATTCCTCCCGCGTGTGTAGGACCGCAAATTTCACCTATCCTGACTTGTATTCCCTGATTGCCATATCGGCTCGTTCTCGCTGATATACTCACGGGCCACACCGTGTCAGCCAAGCCACACAGGCCGCCGGCCAATATGATCTGACAAGCGCCCCAGCAAGGGTAAAGCAATTACTTGCGCCAAAGAATAGGTACTGAACAGCAGGCCTCGCTGTGCGACTTCGTGTGGCGTTTGCTCCAACCGGTCATATCTTCCATTCTGTCATACCATGCTACATGGTTGCACATCTGCGCGGGAGGGTCAGTCTGGGCCAACAAGGGTCTTGTCCCTGAACCGTCTGAACTGTCACCTACAGTAGCTGTCACCTGGCTCGTTTGGAACAATCTCGATATTCTCGGACCAAGTTAATGTTGCCAGAGCGCCGAGCACCGCAATGTTTGAGAGACACAAGCTTCCGTTTTTTGACTTTGCAGAGGTGCTGCTTGATACCTACATCTGTATACATCTGTCAAATCTTGCCTATTGTGCTGCTGGATGCGTTGAACTCTCTGGCATAGAAGGGCATGACAGGCGCAGAGATTGAACCGCCCAACGAGTCAATGAAGACCGTGATGCATACCTTGCACAAAGTTGTACACGGCATTCAAGAACTGCATGCCAGCCAGCCTAACACAAATGTGCGGCTGTTGAACCAAGCTGCCATCCAAATAGCCTCAACTGGAACTGTCAAATTGCAATATGACTTCTCCTTGCACTTTGCAAATTGCTGCGGGTCAAGCAGTGTGTGAGTGCGGTGCTGCTCACTCTCTCCCTCTCCATGTGGCACATGAGATCCGCAACCGCTGCCGCGTCTGAAATTCTTAACAAAACCTGCAAGTCTGCCTGCCGGTCCTCATCCTCAAGCAAAGGCTTGTGAGGCGCCATGCCGGCTTCAGGCAAAACTGCCAAGCTTTAGAAAGGAAGTTTCTGAACAGTAACTGCAATCTGGACTCTAGACTCTACTGTAGCTCCTCTGGGCGCATGCCGCAGTGGGCACATGTGGACACTTTGTATTTTTCATCCACTGCATCACCAATCGCCAATCGCCAAGTAAGGCACACATCATCAAGCCTTACCTTATAACTGATAACTTTGACGTCCAACACCGATTGACTGTCACATAAGAAAAACTGTTGGAGAGGACTTGCATGGAACTATTGTCTTGCACTCTGCTGTCGGTCAGTCATAATTAGTCAAATTGTCGGACGCGTGTCAGCAGGCAATTGAACTCCACCAGCAGGCTTGCACACTCGACAAAGACGCGCACCCAAGCGTGTGAGTCATTCATTTCTTATGATCTCGCTATGTTGTTCAACTTTCGGCGGGGAGCTGTTTTCGCAAGGCTGTACAAAGATTCCGCTGGCTCCACCATGGTCCATGGGGTTCAGTCACAACTTCCCCGCTCTTGACAGTCTAGCCCTCACACAACCGTTTGTCAAGACCTGTCAACCAACCCATTCTCACCGTTTTGTGACTGAACCCACTCTTGCCAGCACGGTCTGCAGCATGTCTGACAAGTGCGGTAGCCAAGACACATTGAAAGGGACCAGACACGACTCAGCTTGTAGCCATACAGCTGGTCTCTGCTCATGGCAGAGCTTGAGTCACCGTCTTCGCCGGCATGGTGCACATCTCAGTCTTCGGTGGCCTGTAAGCCCACAAGCTTTGAAAGCAAGTAACAAACTGCATTGCTACTAGGAGCAAGAAGCTACTAAAAACATCTAAAAACTCCTAACCTTACTACTAAGACCAAAACGCTACCAAAACCTCTTGGCCTTACTACTAGGCGAGCAAAAAGCTACTAGCGGCTCCTGGCCTTACTACTAGGAGCAAGGACGCTACCAAGGGCTCCTGGCCTTGCTACTAGGAGCAAGGACGCTACTAGGGGCTCCTGGCCATACTACTAGGAGAAGGACGCTACTAAGAGCAAGAAGCTACTAGGGGCTCCTGGCCGTACTATTAGGAGCAAGGACGCTACCTGGCCTCACTACTAGGAGCAAGAAGCATCCCCCTTGCAATTCGGCCTCCCTCTTGGACTGTCTGATTCTTTAGGAGGCCACCTGCCACCTGCCACCTTAAAGAATCCTCAATCCACAGTGCCCATACCAACATGTCAGCTTAAAGAATCAGGACTCTGCCAACACATACTGGGCACTGGCCCTAAAAAATCAGAACACGTTGAGCACAGTGCGCACAAAGCTGTGACACCCGGACTCCCCCCTAAAGAATCAGAACACCTGGTACCAGTCCATGATGACAACAGCACACAACCAGTCCATGCATGTGGCAAAAAGTGCACCTTTAAAGAATCACACTCCGTTGCCACTCTAAAAAATGCATGGTGAACTCTAAAAAATGGATGGTGAACTCTAAAGAATGGCCTGCTTTTTGACAACCCGGGTTGGCTGATTTCCTAGAGGAAATTGAAAGGGGTGTCAAGAAGCTGCTAATTACTAGGGGCTCCTGGCCTTACTACTGGGAGCAAGGACCTACTAAGGCTCCTGGCCTTACTACTAGGAGCAAGAAGCTACTAGGGGCCTGGCCTTACTACTAGGAGCAAGGCTCCTGGCCTTACTACTAGGAGCAAGGACGCTACTAGGGGCTCCTGGCCGTACTACTAGGCAAGAAGCTCCTGGGGGCTCCTGGCCTTACTGCTAGGAGCAAGGACGCTACTAGGGGCTCCTGGCCTTGCTACTAGGAGCAAGGACACTACTACGGGCTCTGGCCTTACTACTAGGAGCAAGGACGCTACTAGGGGCTCCTGGCCTTGCTACTAGGAGCAAGGACACTACTAGGGGCTCCTAGGGGCTCCTGGCCTTACTACTAGGAGCAAGGCCTTACTACTAGGAACAAGGACGCTACTAGGGGCTCCTAGCCATACTACTAGGAGCAGTGGAGCAAGAAGCTACTAAAGCTCCTGGCCGTACTACTAGGAGCAAGGCTCCCTGGCCTTACTACTAGGAGCAAGGACGCTACTGGCCTTGCTACTAGGAGCAAGGACACTACTAGGGGCTCCTGGCCTTGCTACCAGCAGCAAGGACGCTACTAGGGGCTCTGGCCTTACTACCAGGAGCAAGGACGCTAGGGGCTCCTAGCCTTGCTACTAGGAGCAAGGACACTACTAGGGGCTCTGGCCTTACTACCAGGAGCAAGGACGCTACTAGGGGCTCCTGGCCTTGCTACTAGGAGCAAGAACGCTACAAGGGGCTCCTGGCCTTACTACTAGGAGCAAGAAGCTACTAGGGGCTCCTGGCCTTACTACTAGGCAAGGCTCCTGGCCTACTGGGAGCAAGGACGCTACTAGGGGCTCCTGGCCGTACTACTAGGCAAGAAGCTACTAGGGGCTCCTGGCCTTACTACTAGGAGCAAGGACGCTACTAGGGGCTCCTGGCCTTGCTACTAGGAGGAAGGACGCTACTAGGGGCTCCTGGCCTTGCTACTAGGAGCAAGGACGCTACTAGGGGCTCCTGGCCATACTACTAGGAGCAAGAAGCTACTAGGGGCTCCTGGCCTTACTACTAGGCAAGGCTTCTGGCCTACTAGGAGCAAGGACGCTACTAGGGGCTCCTGGCTTTGCTACTAGCAGCAAGGACACTACTAGGGGCTCTGGCCTTACTACCAGGAGCAAGGACGCTACTAGGGGCTCCTAGCCTTGCTACCAGGAGCAAGGACACTACTAGGGGCGGGGCTCCTGGCCTTACTACTAGGAGCAGGACGTTGCTAGGGGCTCCTGGCCTTAGTACTAGGAGCAAGGACGCGGGCTCTGGCCTTACTACTAGGGGCTCCTGGCCTTGCTACTAGGAGCAGGGACACTACTAGGGGCTCCTGGCCTTGCTATAGGAGCAAGGACACTACTAGGGGCTCCTGGCCTTACGCTACTAGGGGCTCCTGGCCTTACTACTAGGAGCAAGAAGCTACTAGGGGCTCCTGGCATCGTTATGAACGGAGCAAGAAGCACAGCTTCTCCGGATCCCACGCCTCTCCGGAAAGCCATTTCCAAGCGTCCCTGCAATGGCAAGTGTACTGGACACGGGTGTCCAACAGCATTCCTTGGCTCACAGCTCTGCGATTTGCCTGCCATCTTTTTAGCTGTCCACTAATAGGGCTCGGTTTCCAGTAGGTTCCAACGACTCTCCGCAAATGCAGGATGTCTTGTTGCGAAAGGTGGGATGGCATGGGCACTCAAGCACCCAAACCTATCGTGCTGTGGAGGGCAACCTGGTGTTGCAAGGAAGGCTTCGCCGGGCTCCCCGGAAGCAGGGCGGGGATGCATCAGGGACAGTGCAACAATGTCCAACCCAAGTGAGCGACTGGTTCGACGAGGGCATCTTGCGTATCAGGCGGTGCACATGTTTTTCCATAAGGTATTGCCTGATTCAATATAGCTTATATGTACGTCGGTTTCAATAAAGTGATGCATTATTGCCTTAAATAAGTTGTGATATTACTGTCACGAATGATTTTTTTAGGTACATTGCATGTTATGAAAACGCTGCATCTAATGAAGTAAATCATTTGTATAATACGATATTACTACGTTACAGTCTGCAAAAACAGCACGGTCTGAGGTGTGCTTTTTTACAAGTAGGTGTCCGGATGTTTCCCCGTCTAGTGTGTGGATGCATTGCGACATCGAACATGACCGTACAACCGTGGATGGAATGGCACCAAAGGAAGCTTCGCGGCAATTGTTTTGGCTAAACACGGGGTTCGTTCTAGGGGTATTCACAACTAACTCTGAACAGGTTCCAGTGCTATGAAGGCGGCACTTGTCAGTGCGCCGCGCCCTTGCAACATGCCCAACATGGTCCATAATGTAAGGATCATAAAACATTATAATTGGCTCACATGAATATCAGCAGTGAAGGCAACATTTAAAAATTTGTTCCCATTGGAAAACGGATGGCGCAAAATCATGATGTTGGAGTGACAAAGAACAGACTATGACCAAAAGATTTGATCAAAAAGGTTTTTTGTAACAACAACCCATTTTTGGAAGGCAGAAACGGCTGGGCACTCACTGGCATACCCAAGGTTTCATTCACTTATGCATTTTCACTCACCTGCGCGCCTAGGTTACCAATCACGCACTCTGCACAACAAAATGTTACCAGCACAAATCAGGATAGCCGTGAACAGTATGTTGGCTAATGTTCAATGAAGGCCTCAAACTGGCACTTGAGGCACGGGAGTTGCAAATTCTGCTTCCTTGACATCCTTAAGTGGATGTTGAATGTGCTTTTCATCACACCCAATATTGCACAACACGCATCGTCTAGGAAACAGTGTCGACTCGGTAGGGGGGAGCTTTGTATCCGAGTAGGCCATCGGGGTTGTGTGTATTGCCATCACTGCCACTAGATTCAATCTAGATTCATACGCTTGTAAGAAGTGATGGCTAACAGTTCATCAATCCAGAATATCATTGTCCTAGCTTCAAATCACAGAAATTCCAAGCGGTGGCTGTCATGTACACAACATGTGCTCATGTATATGGTTGCATGTTGCGCACAACCCTTTTATAGCCGCATTCTTACTTACAGAGTCAAGCGGCTCCAAATGTGAAGCTGAAAGTCGCGGCCCTCCTACGGTCAGAAACAAGTTGTCAAGATATGATTGGTGATTGTCCTATCTTTTTCTCTCGTGTATGTCTCCAATGTATTGAGTAGTAGTAGCAGTACTAATAGTAGCAGCCCTGGAAAGTCGTCGGACAAGTGGTCAAAGTTGCAAAGTGGTCTAGCGCGGATCTAGCGCGTTCCCCTGCCAGTACCTCAGGCCACCAAACGGCTGTGATCAAGAGCACGCTTTGCGGTCTGCCGGCTTTCCTAGCTTTGATATAGTTATATAATGTTATTCTATAGTTCTTCCACGCATGAAGAACCAAAACGCAATGGGAACACGCCCTTGGGCCTGTGCGGGTGCGTCTGTGTGCGCGCCAGAAAGTGTGAGCGTATTCTTCAGCAGCCAAATGTATGTATGTGTTGTTTGTTGATCCTACCTATAAGTACTTGAACCTAGCTCCAAACCTAGCGCAAACCTAGCGCAACCCTGCGCTTTGCTAGCGCAATAAGGTACCATCTCCAAGTGAAACAACAGAATACCAAGCGGTGGCCAAGCAATCTTTGAACCTGTGGGAACCTTGCTTACTTATACAATACATATTACCGCATTTATGTCTTCAACTCACCTATCATTAAAATTTGATTTTTGGGGGGCCCAAAAAACAATTGGACAACACAGCTCAGCGGCACAACTGTGAATGATGCTTGTACAGCTCTTCGAGTGCTTGTCAGGAAGGAGCCAGTTGTCAACATAAAGCAAGATGAGGCAAGGCGCCAGCCGCTTGTATTGGGAGGGTATATGTACAGACCAGAAGCAGCCTCGAAAATAAAGGCCTGCACTTGATAGCTGCAAGCTGTCTCGCATATCCGCATAACAGAAAAGACTCAAAATTGACCTCCGAAGTGTCTCTTTCTGTTTAAGAAAATTGCAAATCCGAGAAAAAGATAATACTACCGGCAACTAACGGGTCTTGCCAATACTGAACCCTAGTCCTCGTTGCGCAAAGAGGCATAGTGGCCCAGCTTTAGGTCACCATGCGCGAGGCCGCGGCTTCGAATATTGGCAGCTGACAAGCGCTGCTCCTTGGTGGAGAACGGTTGGTGTGAACAAAGGATCACGTGGAAGACCGTGGCAGTTGCTTCAAGAATTCGATGTGTGGTGTCATGCCAAGGATCAGCCTCCTCAACAAAGTGAGACCAAAAGTCTGGTGCGCGTTCAAATTCTGGTCCAAGCCAGAAATTGTGCTCATTTCCTTGCAGGTATGCCAGCTATGCTGATGTTTCTCGCCTTTGGTGTGACATGAAGCTGGCACAAACTCAGGCTTGCACCTGGGCAGTATCCCATCATCGGACCACCGCCATTGTATGCTGCATGATTCTGAAAAATGTAGACCTCTTGCTTATTGCTCTTTTCTTGACCCACATGTCCAATCACATCGAGCGTCTGGCGATGTCTGTTTGAAGCAAGGGACTGTAATTTCACGGCCTCGTTGTTCTGGAGGCCAAGACTCAAAGGCTTCACCTGCTACGGCCTTCATCCCAAAGTCGCAGGCCTCCGCTTTTGAGGTCTCTTCTCACCCGAGTTGCACGAGTGACGCTTCACAGCACTGGCCTCTTTTAGGAAGAGCTCTGTCAGCGTATCCCAAGCCCTGCCATTCACGCACATGGCCGCGACGCGTTGAGACTTTCAGGAGAACATGAGGATGCCAGAAATACGCATTAATATATTTCAATCTATTTCATCACAAGTCACTTGCCTGGGTATGTCTGAAAGCTCCACAGAAAAGTGAATCTTCCAGTCCGGCAAGCGGTGATCGTGCTCATTCTGAGCGAGCCTAACGTGTCGCACATGATCCGCGTATGCTTCGCTGCCGACACTACAACTGGCACTGCAAGCACTCTTTCCATCACTCGCGTCCCGCCCTCGCTCTCTGTCGCCCCATCTCTATCATATTCACTTCAAACGGCTTAGTGCCCCCAAGTCAATGGAGCCAAAATTACTGTGATTATATAGATATGATATGTGAATGCATGACTTGGGCAACATTCGCAGGGGGGGTGCTCGGCATTCTACAATCCCCCGTGTAAATGTACAATTATATACATAACATATAATCATATATATATATATATATATCCTAGTGGCCATTTACACCGTATGTACAGTGGTTGTATCATTTACATCTTGTAGTATCCTCAAGTCTAGACATAAATTGAAACCGCGCAACCAATACACCCGTCCGCGGTCTGTGCAAAGTCTGACAAATCCTCCAGTATGCAAGATTTCATACCTTGAAGCAAGCAGTTGGCTCACATAAACTAATTACATAATACTTTTATATAATATAGTCTAATCATGTGGGACATGAATATCTAACAAACCGCAACCTGCACGATTCACGGGCAAAAGCGAAGTGCTGATTCTTCAGTACAAACGGAAGACAAAAACATCAACAACCTGAGAAATGTGCTAAAAATCTCAAGAAGTGCCAAAATATTGCCAGAGGGCTCGGTTGATCGGAAGCTTCTGTCAATGCCTGGGCAAAGGAAATGCAGAGGCCAGCAGCGTTGAACATGGTTCTTCCTCTATGATGTCCAACATATTCCAAAAAGGACAAAAAATCGATCCCCGGATTTAACGGTCGGCTTCTGCTCATAGGCCAAGCCAGAACCGCAGCACGTACAGGAAAGCGATGGAAGGTGAATGATATCATATGATATCACAAGTTGGCTGCATTGGACTTTCAACATGCTTTGGTATGCATTGCATCAGACTTGCAAGCGAGACACAATTCCTCTGCACCTACAGTAATGAGAAGGAAGAGCAGCTCAAGTCAAACATGTCATGGATGATAATGGATGTCAACGGCACACAAACTTCCCTGCCATGTCGGCCAATTCCCCAGCCTTTGGCTCGTTTTCGATTTCCTCCCAATGAAAAGGGTTTGGCTCAGACCGCAAAGCTACCTCGCAGGTAGTCCTCCGGGCAATGAGGTGTGACGTCAGATCTTGCCGCCCCCTCCGACAAGGAAGAACTGAACTCCTGGTGGCCATTGCTGGGAATCTCTTTCAATGTGCTGGCTGAGCCAATAAAATTGCAGACGACCGTGCCAGGTGTGGAGGCCATTAGAGGGGAGGCTATTGCTTCCAGGTTGGAGGCCATCGCTATTAGAGGGAGACCATTGCTATTGTATAGGTTGGAAGCCCATCACACCGTGACTGACTCTTGGTGCCCCTCCCATTCTCAAGTCACCCGCCCCAAAGCAATCTGTGGCCGTGACATTCCCAGTAGTCAGGCCACAAAGTGGCCATGTCTGGACCTTGGAAGTAGGTCTTCTCACCCTTGCGTTCAACTAAAGCAGGCTGGCTGGCGTAGCAAGTCTTTATCTTTGACTGACCCGACTCAGCATAGCCATGCACATCTTTTCTCATGCAAGCAGAGTCCAGGTACTGCTCCCTCACGCGCCCAGGACTCACAAACAAATTGGATGTTCAAAGCACGATGTCGTGTGGAGCCATTAGGACAACTGAGGAAAATCCATCATTCTGAAAGCCATGTCAACCACCACCAGTGTGGCTATCGACCACATCATCATCCCAGTGATGAATTTCCGGCACCGCGCGGCCTCAAAATGCATGAGAATAACATTGTGGACAATCTTTGGGCAGTCCTTTCTATCTTTCTTTCTGGGGTTTGTTTGACTTGCGCAACCTGTACGCGCTTGACAAAGCATGCTATATGCTTCGCTCTTTATTGTTTGGACTTTAGGGCACTTTAGGGATACGAAGGTCTCACACTTTGTAGCGCCTCTGAGTGGACAAAGTCAAGATAGGCTAGCTGAAGGGCACAAGAGCTCTCCTTCAATGCACAACCCACAACAATCATCACTGGCCAGCTCAACCCACACCCCAGCCCAGCTTCATGCAAAAAAGTAAAACATGTCAACAAAACTGTCAAATCCTGTTCACTATTCTCTGATTCCTGCATGGACCACGTTTGATTTGGAATTGGCACGCCAAGGTTCCAGAAGCTCTTCGTGGTATTCATCTTCATGTCTATCCGCCTCTGCTTTGGCCACCTGTTTCCTGTGAAGGGCGGCCATCTCCCGCTGTCCTTGGCCCAGGCAAGTCCACAAACATGCTAGATGAAGCTGTTGAGCCGTGGTAAAGCTGCCTTCGGCAACACGGCATGTGTATTCAAGCCGCCTCTTTCCAGTAGGGCTTACGCACATGTTTTCACTCTGCAAGCCAAGAGACGTGCTGACAAAACGGACAGTCCGGCATGCTGCGCGTTCCGCTGCTGTTCAAGGATCCGATCTCTCAAAGTGTCAAGCTGCCTGAGCCTGCAACTGATCCGCACTTGACTTGCAAAAGAAAAGCAATCAACCTTCAATCAAACACACTCACCGACACAGGGAACTAGTGTGGGCAAACCACTCCAGGTTGTCCTTAAACATCTATGACATTCTATGACAGTCTGGACACACAAATGCTAGCTTATGCTTCGAAGGAAGCAAGAACCCGAGGTGCTCCTGCGTGACACAATGCGAGAGAGTGTCAGCTCCTCCTCCAAAAGGAAGTGCTCCTCGCCCTCCTGCAGGGCGAGTAGCAGAGCTCTGCGATCGCACTGCAAGATCTCAATCTGCCTCTCCACAAGGCTGATGTCCATTCTAAGATTCGCCAGGAACTTCTCTAGGCCGCATACCTTGACAGTTTGCTGCTGCAAATTGGCGTTCAAGTGTCCAGCTGCGATGAATAAACGTCTCGCGGTCTGCTTCCAGCTTCCCGGTGCTGAAAGAATCCATCGGCTCTTTGGAAGGGAACGGTCGGAAGCTTTTCCATCAAAAATGACGGCCATTGGGACACACGCAGGTGGCGCTGCAGGCAAACATTCAGTTGGAAAAAGGCCATGTAGTCCGCGAGTGTCTGGTCAACACGTCCATTTTCACTCTTGGAACCTCAAAATTCACATCAAAAGACTTTCCGGCCCGATTTGAGTCTGTTTTGAGTCACCTTGTTGTGCCGCTCTGGCGTTCCATATTGGCAATATCATGATGTTGTCATTTCATGTGATTCGGCTGAATGCAGCTGAGAGCCGAACCACTCGACTCAAGACTGACAGCAGAAATATTCTGTATATAGTATATGCTATCGTCTATAGAAAGTGATGTGTAGAGTCTCAGAGTCTAGTGTGTCTTGAACGCTTGGGATGAGTAGATGCCCAGGTGCCCAGCATGGTGCGGTCCCATCGGTTTGCCAGCCCTCTTGGCCTGACATGTGTCTTTTGGCCGCCAGGTTTAACTCCGGCAGCTCCTTACTGGCGTTTCTGCTTGCCTCATCTGTCATGGACAGATTGATATCGTCAAGAACGGCCCAGCCACTGATCTCACCCTGGGATACCAGTGCCAACAAAAGTGGACGCCAACGCACGACACAGGACGTGAATGACACACCAATACAAGCAAGTCGAAACTATTTCGTGTTTCAGCTTGGTACGGCCAGCTTTGGCGTGGCAGTTGGAGCTCACTAAACCCTGCCTCATGCTGGCGAAGCCACTCGCTGATCTCCTTGGCACGGCGCTCCGCAAAGCAACGCAAGGCATCGGAGCCTCAGTCACCCATGATGTCTCATGCCAGCGGTGTCGGTGTCCAGTCAACTCAGATTCGAAAGGTAAAAGTTCGTGCAAAGTGATCTACTGGGGGATCTAGTGAGGTGAGAGAGAAAAGTTAGCGTCTCGAAACTATATGAATCACATGAACATCCATTAAATTGCATGTTAGGTATGATGCTCAATGATGCTTTACAATCCAAAGCACTTGAAACCTCCTGGAGCTGCCTATGGCCCCAGCCCTTCTCTAGCTTGAAGTCTATCGACGTGACGTCACTCCACAAGCGGAGCCTCTGAAAGGTGTCCATGAAAAGGAGGTTTGCCACAGACTTCCCAGCATGCTCACTTCCAGCAGCAATTTCTTGTATTGAAGAACCATTATAACTATATATGTATATATAAACCACATGATTCATCATGATTCAAGCGCTCCAATTCCAAACCTGGACTTCTGGCTGTCATGCATGTGGGCAGCTAGTGCCATGTTTGCGCAGTGAAGTAGGTGCGAAAACCTGCTGACCCACCTGTTCTTGTAGAAAATTTCCTCCAAGGCTTTCAGGAGCGTCTGGCATCGCAAATGCACAACATGCAACCCCCCAAAACAACAACCTGGCTGCCTATCGGTGTGACTATTAGAATCAAAAGGAATCGAACAACTCCACAATCTCCCCCGGGTGCCTCACTACGGCGCCACTCTGAGCATAGGACGATGCGTGGGCTGCTCCGCTCCTGTGAAGCACATGTGGTTGCAGAATACTTGTGCAAAGTGGTCTGAAAATGTCTAAGACTCTAAGAGCAGTACCATGATATACCGAAGAGCCTGAAATTCTCCGAAACGCACCACAAGGCTGCACCAAAATGAAGGACGGTTTATGCAGGCTATAATATCTTAGCCTTCAAGGCTGCTGGGAAGAAGTCAGACGTGTCAGGCTTGGCCTTGGAATACTACTCCAGTGAACTGTGATGGAAATTATGCCAAACAACATCGTTGTGAGGGTGGGGGTCTGAGGCACCATCTGCATCACCATCTGTGGAAATGTCAAAGGTTCCTCAGACGGTGGCTCTTGGTTCAAGCTGCAGACCCAAATCATGCCATGTTTTTGCCTGCCCGGGCTGGCCGGAGCACACCGTCCACATCCAGGAAGACAACCTTGCCTCGCTCCTTCCAAGTGAAGAAAATCAATTTGACAAAGGACCGCCGTAGTCTGAGGAGTAGTTCACAAATGTTCAGGCTCAATGAAGACTTAAAAAAATAAGGTCGAAGAAATCCAACAGTTGCAGGAATCGTGCACCCAAAAGTGGTTGGGTGATCAAAAGCCAATCGGCCGCGCCTCCGGTGGGAGCGCCAGGTCTATCTGGGGTCCTCTCTCCCCAGCTGCCTTCAAGGCTGCCTCGAAAAAGCACTCAGCGCTTTCTGACTCTTTTTGTGCTCAGGCATGGATTGGACAGTCGTAGGATACAGTGCACTTCACGGTTTTCAGAGGCTACCCCCAAAACTGAGTTGCACCTCCGTGGCTGCTGCCGTGTCCGCATCAGGCCTCTTTCACAAATAATGATTGCCATCGAAGCAGCACGGCTTTACATGGATGCAAACAACTGAGAATAACATGCAAACTCTCAAGGCTCACTGAAGTTATCCCAAAGCCTAAATAGCTTTGCAAAACTACAATTGGGGCCGCAGCTGAGGCATGTCAGCATAAAGCGTCTCAGCCTGCCAAGTCACCAACCAAGCCAGGTGCAGCGCTCGAGTTAAGGCAAACACAACATGCAAGGAAAATGCTCGCAAGCGAAGTCCGATGATCCATGCCACCTCTTTAGCAGCCTTGGCGGCAGCCCGCTCTGCCTAGACGGTGCTGGCTTATGTTCCTCTCTGCATCGACCAAAACATCTAAAGCAAGAAACAGTGAGCCAATGACACAAGGACCCCCAAAAAAAACTCTAAACCTCACTGGACACGTCATCGAACTTCGTGGCATCATGCAATTAGAAGTTCTATGTCTATGTTGCCTTGTTACACAAACAGCTAGCTGGCTTCAGCCACACACGTCGCACCTGCTGCTTCTTCGCAGCCTCCATGCTGGCCTCCGATGCTTGTTGGTTTGGCAAGCTAAGCAGCTAAACGCCCGCAAACGTGTGGCCTTGACACGCTGGTCCCGGGTCTCCGCTTCTTTCTTTTTCATTTCCTAGACACTGACAGCAGCCCACTACTCACTAGTTACACTAGTTACAAGTCATCTGACTAACTTCCGGTCACTTCTCAGCGGAGATAATGATACATCGAGGCGGTCCTCGTCAGCTTGCTCAGCTTGTCTTCGCCTCTATTACAACACGGGTGAAATTCCACGGACCTCTATCCCCAGAACGTTGATCGTTATGTCCTGGGCCTCTCCAAAGCCTCTCGGTCTGCTCGCTCCCGCTCACGAGCCTGCATGTGTGGAAGTGTTTCATGGATTCACATCGATTATCGTCGGGCTCGAACTTGCCTATCTCTCTCTCTCTCTCTCCCTCTCCCTGGCTCCCTCATTTATATATACTGTAGATGTATGATATACATGTTTGGTATACGGGACGGCCAAGGATCTGATAAACAGCCTACCTATTTTTCTTGCCACGCAAACTCATGCGAAACCATGCGAAGCCATCCTCCATTTCTTCCATGCGTTTCTTTTTCTCCTCTTCTGCCTGGACAGCGAAGTTGTCCATTGACAGTACTTTACCTTCTACTTCTCTATGCACATGAGTGTGTTCTCCTGTGCACATTGTGGCCTTCTTTTGCTCCTCCTGCTTCCTCCGCAAGGCCTCCATCCGCTCCTGCCTTGGCATCACGCAGCTCATGTCGCTCAAGGCCAAGCAAAAGCTCTCGAGTACATTGCTCTAGCCCGTCTAAGTTGGAAAAAATGTGCTTATGTATACCCATTCCATCTATCCATCCCTCCCTCCCTCCCTCCGTCCGTCCCTCCATCCCTCCATCCCTCCATCCCTCCATCCATCCATCCCTCCATCCATCCATCATCTATCATTATCTATCATTATCCATCTACCTATATATATATATATAATAAATCTGATTCTGCCAAGCTTCTCTCTTTCGTGCTCCAGCCGTTCTTGTTCCTGCTGAGGGTGTGTCACAGCTCTGCATCCGTTGCATTAATCTCACACATTACAGGCACCTTGCGCGCAGCTGCTTCTGCCTCCTCGCGCTGCCGCTGAGCTTTCTCAACCAGCTCGTCTTTCTTGCCCATCTGGAAAGTGAGACATTCCCCGCATCCTCTTGCACGATTTCTTGGTGGGCCCTCCAAGGAAACAAAGCTGAATCTCTGAGCCATCCACGGAAGGGGCTTCCTGCGCTCTTTTCAGAGCCTCATGGCCCATTGCACTCCAGCAAATCCTCTTCCCCTTGCCTCTAGGGTCGGCACGCCCTGCACAAGAGCAGCTACCTGACTGGCTCTGATATAAACAGAAAAGCCAAACCCACAACATCCAACTCCCTACTGAGGCCTTATCGCATCGCATGTCATGAGTCGCAACTTGGTCGCCAACCCCTGGTCCGCGCTTGAGCTCCTTTGCCCGCTTTTCACGTGCAGCTTTCAGCTCCTCCTTGCGCCTAGGTCGGGTCTCATGGGTGAGGGATGGTAAAAAATGCAGTCGGTCATAAGGATTCTCCTGTGGCAGTCTTGGGCGACTGAACAACCGCATCAATCATCAATCGAGGCCGTCATGCTTCACCCCAGTGAGAAAGTTAACAGACTATCAAATCTATCAAAAGGTCACCAGCTATTTGCTTATGTCGCCTAGTCTAGCTTTCCCATCCATGAGCGGAGGCACCAAAAGAACATTTACACCCTCCCGTCAATCAAAAATGCTCATTGCTCAGCGCCAACGCAGCTGGGTGGATGGCTTCTTTTCTGCCTCCGGGTCCAACACCTTGGCCTCTCCAAGTTAATAAGCACCAGCCCTTTCGTCGGAGAGTCTTGAGACGGCCCAAGGGACCGAAAAAAAAATATAATGCCCAACAAACTGTCCAATGCAGCTTTGCCCTGCCTCGGTCTTGATGGGATCGACTGACGTTATGCCCTGCCATCATCAAGAGTTTAGGATAGTCTAGGAGTCTGCATGTTTAAGCGCTTTCTTAGCCTCCAAGGCTGCAAGGCTCAAGGCAGTGGCCGAGATGGGCACTGAGGGGAGACCTGCCATCACCAGTTGCGCGGCTAAGTCGACCAAAGAGTGCAAACGGCCAGATCCGAGGCTTGCCTGTCAAAGCTGGTGTTGGTGGCACTCCGGCCTTGCCCGAAGCTCTCTACAAGAAGGTTCTCCCGTCTGATGGACAAAAAAAGACCTTTAAAGCACACACACCCGTTCCCAACTGTTCCACATGAGTACCAGAACTCCGGAAAATGTCACTCCTATGTCGAATGGCTGGCCTCTTTCAACAAACATGTGCCCCAGCACATCCCAGCTATAATATGAACATCCGCCAAGGCTGTGGCTGTGCTTTGAACGTTTCGTTATAAGTTATAAGTGCAGCCACAGAGTCCGAGTTTGAGGCGTTGCATTGTCGGTTATTGCTATTGCTGGGACGCCGACAGTAGCAACCCCAGTGAAGGCACCAGGGGCAGGTGCGGGTGTGGGTGGAGGTAGGGCAGCAAAGGCCTTTGGAAGTCTCTCAGCAGTGTCAGCTGCTTGGAACCACACATTCAAACAGAACTGGGTTCTTGTATTCATTGGGGCAGTAGGCCAAGATTTAGCTACAAAAGCATCAACGAAAGGACCTCCTCCTTCTCTTTATCCTTGTCCTTCTCGGGAGGGCCTTACGAACGCTCCAATTGTGACGAGCAATGGGCGCAACTGCAAGAGTGTGCAAGCATTTGTGGGCTTACGCTACCCCCACCACCTACCATTCCCACGAAACATGAACAGAATATATGGTGTATGATATATTCAGCCAAACCTTTCTGTGAGAAGTGAGATCTTGCACTTCAGAACATGGCAAATCAGACCGGCGATCAATCGCAAGTGATCAGTAAGGTCCACGACTTTTTTGTATCTCTCTGTAAATGGGTGCGAGAGACTGTGAGACTGAGGCCAATCAACTGCGTCATGGTCTGCAAGTAGTCTTTTGTTACTAGGTGATCATAATCATGCCTGACATTAGCCAACTCCATCAATTATATAGGAAGTTTATAGAAGTGTCTCTTGTGCAAGCAAGTGACCAAATTGAGAAGCATACTGCATACTGTCTTTTGTCAAGAAGGCAGGTGGAGCATCTAGTGAAGCAGCTAGGTGTGAAGATTCACTGAGAAGGCACGGATGCTCATTCAGGCTGGTGGAAGAGCGCCAGGTATGCCTGCCAAACTGTTGTAGTTAGCTAGGTTCAACTGTGAGCTGTTCCACTGACTAGTCTGATGACCGTGCTTCGAATTTAATTGGCTTTGCACTAGTATGCACTTGGCCTCAGCGCGAACCAAAGAAGCCTTTGATGTTGTCTCCCACCTTGGAGACCTGGAGCTGAGAATTGCCCAGCTCATCCCAGCGTCGTCGCAAATTCCGATGGTCTCGCCTCTTTCGAAACCTCTCCAATGGTCTCTCCGGCGTCATCCAGAAGGTTCCTCAGCTCTGCCTGTCAACGGCCCATTGCAGCCCAACTCGGCCCAACTCGGCCCAGCCGGTCGGCCCAGCCGCCCTGGCCCAGCTGCCCTGGCCCAGCCGGGATGCCAAGGCCCCCCTTTTCAAAGGTAAAATGTTCGGCCCCTTACTTTCGGCCTCTGGCGGAATGACCGTGATGCCATTCATGTCCATAAACTCACCTGACACGCTGCGGCATGGCACACTAAGAAATATTGATCATCGCCCTGTCAAGTTCTTAAGGCGATGGCCTGGATTGTCATTGAAGTAGGTGTTGTTCTTGACTTCCTGTCTACAAAAAAGAGAAATGAATGTTGGTGTGGTATCGGTATGCATCGATTTCATCTCTTCAGACCACAGGTCATCGTCGCACCCGCTCAAATCCGCTCCTTGTAGCCAAATTCCACCTCGTTGCAATACTTCAAGCCTTTATGCATCTCTTTAGCCTGCTCTGTGATCTCATCCCTCTGTTTGTACAAGTTCCTCAGGCAAAGCGAAAAAGCCAGCAAAGTCTGGTGTCACTTCTCAATGCTTCATTGTGCAGACCAAGTGTCATGCCGACAGCTTTGACGATCTGACCCTCTGCAAACTTGTCAGCACCAAGGGTCTTGGCAACCTGGTTGTCTGTTGCACCCTTCAAGGTCTTCAGTGCCTGCCAAATCCGTCAAACAAGCTGCATCAACGAGACACTGCATGTAGGCTACAGAGTTTCGATTCTGTGTACTGTATGTACTCTTTGCTTCCTCATCGTGGCCCCCCCCCATTGGCCCTGAAAAAATCTAATTCCGGGAGGGGCCATGCAGGCACTACAGTTGGTTGGCTTCCCGTTGACCAACCTGCCTCCGAGCCAGACACAATATTCATTGGGCACCACTGTTTGACTTTGGGAGAGCGGACGTAGATGATGAAATACCTCGGTGCAATTAGTTTTGGCACCGCTTCGCCACCTACTTTGTGCGACACTTGCCTTCCAAAGAACCAACGAACAACAAAAAACCAGCGGGCTGTCATGCTGCTGATCCTTCAGGTTGTTGATGGATGGCATCTTCATGCGCCTGGCCTTGATCCTGGGCGTCAAAGCTAACAAGGCGCGTGAAAACAAGACTCAAGACCAACCTCCACACCAACTTCGACAAAGGCACAATGCTCTGTTTGGCCGGCCACAATTCCAATTTCTGGACCTGACAGACGGAGCCACAAAATCCAGTCTGGAGTCATCCCACTTTTGATTGCGTGCCCCAGAAAAAAATAACCATGTTCTCGGGCGTGTACCCAATCCGCATATCTAGATATGTGCGTGTGTGTGTGTAACCCTTGGAATCAATGGGGCCTGTTTGCTTTTCGATTTTTGTGTAACGCAGGGCGGTGCAAAGCACACAGGAGACTGCACCCAACGACGTTATCCACTTGTGCTGGTAGCAGAGCCTGATCAGCTGCTCTGTGTACCTGCTACGTTTTGACTTTCCACTTCCTCCTGGGCCCCGTTCGTTAGTAGAACATGTTTTCCAGCTTTCCTGGGCGGGCCCCAGCAGTTCCCTCACTGCAGTGACGCTTTGTTTTTTGGAGTTCAGAATTATCTGTTGATGCGATTGGAAGTCTTTGAAACTTTTGGAAACGTGGTGCCTTTATATACAGTAAAGGGTGGTGGGACCGCATTGCATGTTACCTGCTGTACTCGGGCAGTTTTTGGCCTAGATTTCTGCTGGCATTGGGCAACCTCCGAACGTACTTGATCCCAAGTGTGCCCCTCATTCATTAAGAGCCATTAAGAGCCCAGAGTGTGCCCGAAGTAGTGCCCTCCGTGGGGGTGAAGTTCCCACCGCATGGTGCACAGAGCAGGCCGTAGCGGCTGAAGGAGCCTCAGCACAAATGTCAATGCCAAACCAGAAGACACGGCTTCGACAGGGCAGGCTTTTACGCCAACAGCCCATAGCGGACGACAAGAGCCAGCACTAGTAGGCCATAAAGGCTGTCGCTTTTGATCTCGAGATCAAGTGATCTCGCCCGGGCCCTGATGTGTGCAGTATGTTTTTCGCGCTTGACCAGATGAGGTCGCCCTACCTTTTCTTGATACCTCCTCAAACAGTGCCGTGCATCCGCAGTCATGCACAAACAATGTTTTCAACCATTCAAGTGAGCTGACTTTGCGCTTTTCCGTTCCCTGACACTGAAAACCCTATGTCTAAGTGTGTATCGCTGTGTCTTCCCACCGGGTACACAGTGTGCTCCTCTTGGAAGAGGCGCTGAAGCCACTCCGGACCAACGTTTTTCTGACTCGAAGCGCCGCCATCGTGGATTCTGGTTTGACTTCTTTGGTTCCACATGCTGCCGAGCTTACGGTTCAAGAACTGACTTCCGCTGTCTTTCACGATTTTGATTTGCAATTTCCAATTTTCAACTACTCTTGATCACCAGGTTGCGCAAGGAGGCCATGACTTTTCATGACCTCAAACGTCACTTTCACATTTTGCCTCGACCGTTCGATTTTGTCTCACCCATCCGCGCGGAGCTGCCTTGGAGCGCTGCTGCAGCCGCCTGCCGCTGAGCCAGACAACAGCGAGTTGCCTTCCCACCGCACCGATGCAATTTCCCTCACCTTCTCCATATTCACCACAGGCACCAGCACCATCACCACAAACCCCCTGTACCGGCACCCACTGCCCCGGAAAACCATCCTTTTCCACACCAACCCAATCCATATCACACGGGTCAGCAACCCAATCCATCGGCCTACGCACACGCTACAAATGGGGATCCCCTATGGCATTGTCCACCTCAAAGAGAAGAAACAATGGCAGAAACCATCATTTCCTACTACCACTCCCTGGCCGGCAACCTGCTACGCATCACCCGTCGCGCCCTCGACATCATTCTACAGCATCTCTACCCACAACACCCAGGACAGCTCTCCATTCCACAACTCTGGTGCCCACATTGGCAGGCACCATCTTAGACATCCCACCCAACGCACACTGCACGTCACGGATGTTCCCCATTATCGTGGCTTTTGCCCTTGACACCTGCATTTCCCGGGCCTGTAACCACACTACAAGCAGATTCGTGGCGCTGGGATTGGCTCCCAACTGTCACCGGCTCTTTGCAACGTCGCCATCACTCTCATCGAACATGCTTGGCAACAACTCCACACAACCGTTTCACCACCCACAACGAACACTTTCTCTCCCACCCCGCTATCCAAACACTCATTCACCGAGATTTCTTCGGCGATCCCATCGAGCTCGAGACCGTTGAGGACTTTCACTTACTTGGTTTTACCATTGGCCTGACAACTCGCACGATCACTTACATCCAACCAACACAGCCTTATTGGAAAATCCGTGACTCCACTTCAGCTGGCAGCAACCGGCTGGCCCTTCAGCTGGCAACAAGTACACCTACCCCCCAACAGCAGCTGCTGCCGCGGCTGAACACCTCATCAACCTCTACATGTGCAAAGGGCATGCAGCCATCGACTGTCGACGATTTTTGCAGACAAAAAAGAGCTGCTAACTGTTGCCGGGGAGCGCCGCTAAGAGGCTAAGAGGCTGGGTGTGTGTGTGTGTGTGTGCGCCACCCTCCGTTTCTAGGAGTTACTTTTCTTCCGATTTCGTTCGCGCAGGGGGTCGCTGGGGATTCGTGCAGTCAGCGACCAACGAAGACGCTGCACGTTTCCTGTGGTATGAGTCAAGGGCGCTTGACTCACGTACCTGCGGATGATATGATATGACTATGACTACACTTTTCCTGCGCTATGTTTTGCTTCCATGGTCGTTTTCATGATACCTCCTCAAACAGGTTTCCCTCCAATGCTTTCCGCTGCCGTGCATTCACAGTCATGCGCAAACAATGTTTTCAACCATTCAAGTGAGCTGACTTTGCGCCTTTCCGTTCCCTCCTCCATTTCACTGTGGATTATGACACTGAAAATCCTATGAAAAAATGTGCGCGTGTATCAGTACACGCCCACTTGCCAGCTAAGTTATATTATATATACATAATTTCTCCCTCTCTATCTATCTCTGCTTGGACTGGTGCAGCTTCAGCGAAAGCTAGGCCAGCTAAGCAAGCCACCTGACATTCATGGTCACGCACCCATTCATGTCGGGCATCTCTTGGATACTTGGCTGAGCCGCGCCACAGAAGGCATGACCCAACAGGCCCAACAACCCCAGAGCTCCAAGTGCCACAGCGGCAGCGCTCCTCAGCGATCCACGACACAAGAACAAGGTTTTCAAAGGAGACTCAGACCATCTATGAATAAGAGCCCCTAGTAGCTTCTTCCTCCTAGCAGTAAGGCCAGGAGCCCCTATTCGTCCTTGCTCCTAGTATTTAACGATGCCAGGAGCCCCTAGTAGCATCCTTGCTCCTAGTAGCGATGCCCTTTGTTACTAGTAGCTTCTTCCTCCTAGTAGTAAGGCCAGGAGCCCCTAATAGCGTCCTTTCTCTTAGTAACGACCCTAGTCGCATCCTTGCTCCGAGTAGCGATGCCAGGAGCCCCTAGTTGCTTCTTGCTCCTAGTAGTAAGGCCAGGAGCCCCTAATAGCGTCCTTGCTCCTGGTAACGATGCCAGGAGCCCCTAGTAGCATCCTTGCTCCTAGTAGTGATGCCACAAGCCCCTAGTTGCTTCTTGCTCCTAGTAGTGTGCCAGGAGCCCCTAATAGCGTCCTTGCTCCTAGTAACGATGCCAGGAGCCCCTAGTAGCTTCTTCCTCCTAGTAGTAAGGCCAGGAGCCCCTAATAGCGTCCTTGCTCCTAGTCACGATGCCAGGAGCCCCTAGTAGCATCCTTGCTCCTAGTAGCGATGCCAGGAGCCCCTAGTAGCTTCTTGCTCCTA